>NDXB01011089.1:3702-16651 GCA_002631895.1 Agapornis roseicollis
GGGGGGGGGGGTGTTGAGTGAGTGAATGTGCTGCCTGGCTGGGTTCAAACTACGACAGTGCATCATAGCAAATCCAGGAATCGTGTTGGACAAAAGGCTTTACCCTACAGCTGAGTGCAGTGTAAGGCAGAGCGTGAGACTGACTGCACAGGTGGAAAGGATTGAAGCTGCCCTGTCTTGCTCCTTAAATCTTCTGCTGCAGTGATGGCTCTTGTCAGGTGGAGTGTGTAAATTGCTGCAGCTAATACAGACTGGTCAACGTTGTAAACCCCATAGCACTGGCCCTCTGTATTGGGGATAGGTTCTCCAGTGCAACAGCAGCATCACATCCAAGCTCACGGAATGATCCTGGTACACGTGGAGCAGCCACTCATGTACGAGTGCCCTCACACACACTAAAGCGGGGAGCACACCCCAACAGCCCAGTGCAGGTGCACAAAGCCACGGGGACCTGCAACCTTCTTCAGCCGGTGCCATCGGCAGCGAAAGCAGCGCCGCTGGCTCGGGAGAAGCTGGATCTCAGGTGATGGGCTTGCAGGAGGACTGCATGCGGCCGGACAGGTCCATTAAGCCCTTCAGCCGCAGCCCTCGCTCCCTCTCCTCCGACCCGGCGGTGGCTGTCGGTGCTGCCCGGCGGGCACAGGGACCGCACGGCCCCGTACGGAGGCCAAAGCACCTGCCCCAGGACGCGCTACCGGCGGGGCGGGGCCAGCAGCCGACAGCAAATGGCTGCTCTCCCTGCCGCGGTGACGTCACCGCACCTGTTATATAAAGGGGGCGGGCTGCCGTTACCGGCTCCAACCCCGCCGGCCTTAAAGCTGACGGCCGGGACCTCCCCGGCCCGGCTCCTCGGGCCCGGGATGAGGTCGCCGGCCCGGAAGCAAGGCGGCCGGCGGCGGCGGCGGCCGGGAGCCGCGGGGGCTATGGCGGACAGTAACGCGGACTGGATGGGCTCGCTGCCGGCGGCACTGCGCTCCTACCCGCTCTCCAACCTGGCTATCCCGGGTATGACGGTGCTGCGGGAAGGGGAGGGATTGTCCGGGAACCGGAGGCGCTGGGGCCTAAGTTTGGGCCTGTGCCCGCCGTGAGCCCCTGGAGGGAAGTGCTGAACCGGCGCTGCTCGCGGGGTGTTTGCCCGCTGTTGGGAGCTGCGGTTGGGTTTAGGCTGGGTGTGAGTCCCTGTGTGAGTAAGGGCCAACGTGAATCCCGTGTGTTGTGAGAGAGGAAGGAGAGCTTAATCCTATGTAAACACTGCTGTGAGTCTAACCCGTTGGCCTGCTTGGTTTTACTGGCTTTAAAGGGAGGTAGCTGTGAACGCTGGAGGTCCTGTTTGATGTTTTCCAGGTTGTTTAAGCAAGGCTTAAAGCAGGTAGGGAAAAAGGTTTGTTTATGTTGACCTTAACAACCAGATGGAAACTGCCTTTTTATAGCAGAACTTATGTGGGTTGTCAGGTGGGAGAAGAGTGCAATGTGGTTCTGGAGTCACAAAATCATAAGGTAGTTTAGTTTGGAAGGGACTTACTTCTGTAGGTGTTCTAACCCCCAGTGCAGTGAAGAGGGGTATGTTCAACTAATCGGGTTGCTCAGAGCCCTGGCTGACCTGAGCTTCAATGTTTTAAGGGATTGGGCATTTAGTGCCTCCTTGGGCAACCTGTGATAAGTGTTTCGCCACCCTTAATTTAAATGTCTTCCTTATATCTACCTTCAATCGACCCTCTTTTAGTTTAAAACCATTATCCCTTGTCATATTGCTACAGATCATATTAAAAAGTCTGCTATAAGTCTGCTTTAGGTACTGGAAGGTTGCTGTAAGGTTTCCACAGGGCCTTCTTCAGGCTGAACAACCCCAATTGTCGCAGCATTTCCTTATAAGATAGCCTTCAATTGGGATGCTATTGTCCACTGTAGGAAGTTGACTAGGGTAAGTGTCATCACTGCTAGTTTATGAATAGGTAAACTGATAAATGAGGAAGGCAACAGATGGCCCTAAACTTAGGAGTAGGCTGGCTTTCCATCTGTAAATGGCAGAAAAACCCTCTAATATTGCTTGTAGATGTCAATAGGGGAGACTTTAGGGGCAGCTATTGGAGCAGCTCCTTTTAATATTGAATGTTAGACTCTGGCTGCTAGTGGTGTGGGCTTGATTTGCATGTCAGTGCCTTAGCTTATCAAAACCCTTTGGAGTGCATGTTAAATAGAGAGCCTGTTTGGGGTGCATGTTAAATAGAGGGCACGTTTTGGGGTGCATGTTAAATAGAGACAGTTCCCTAGGAATGAGTAAGCCCCTTTTATGTGCCAGCAGAGATAGCCAAAAGGCATTTCAAGCATGTAGAGAAGGGGCTATGGGCCTCCCGTGGACTAGGTACTACAGCACTCGCTGCTGTTTTACCTGAAGTAGTAGTAGATATCCTGAGAAGAGAGATGAAAGGCTTCAGCTTAAGTGAGAAGTGGTTTTGCCTGTGCTTAAGGGCTGTTTGTCCCTCTCTGGGTGCATTTACTTCCTGTGCTGGAGTAAGGAACTCAACTGTCGTTTGTCCCTCTCTGGGTGCATTTACTTCCTGTGCTGGAGTAAGGAACTCAACTGATTTGCTTTTGTTTGGGTTTTTGGTGGTTTGGGTTTTTTGTGTTCTCCTCCTGACTCCCAGTCACACTTTGTAAACAGGAGCAGAGATTTCACACTATGACTTGAAGGCCTGAAACTTGTTTTAGCTTGAAATGAAGCCAACATTCAACCCCATAACACTTGGCTAGGTTTGGGGTTTTTTGTACCTTGCACTTTGGAAAAATGTAGCATTTGAAAAATAAAATTATACTATTTTTTTCCTTTTCTAAAAAGGACGGTGTTGGTGTAATGGGGCTGTTGAAAGTGAAAAAGAAAAATGATAGTATACACAGAAAAGGAACAGGTTAGGTTTTATTGTATGATGTTGTAAGTGGGCAAGTCATAACTTCCTTGTGTGATACTAAGTATATCTGGTTCTTTTTTGCAAGCAGTTCTGCTTTTGGAGCTGCTGCTTTTCACTGGCTTTAAAAAATGATAGCAGTGACCTCTGGGCTTCTTTTTAACCTACCTGGTTCCATGACTCCCTGAGCTATTTCCTGTGGTCTAAGTCATGCTACCTGAGGGCAGAGAAAGTCATTATTTGCTCAGTCCTTAGAATAAACTGTTAGCAACTGATGTTGAAGTCGGATATTGCATAAAGTATGTCAGTTTGGTGTTTATGTGATGGTTTAACTGTCTTCAAAGCGGAGAGAGACTTTGGAATATTCAGGGTCATCTTCCAAAGCTTGGGCTTTTCTGCTGTTTCTGTTGGAAAAGAAACCAAAACGGTAGGCGAAATGCTAAACCAGTATGGTCTTGTCCAAGGAAAAGAGATGATGTTTTCTGTGCAGTCTTGTGAGAGAAGGCATCTTTCAAGATAAGAAACTGTCAAGTATCAAGTAACTATAATGTAATGAACTTACATGCATGCAATATAGTCAACCCAGCTAAAGCACCTTCAACTGATGACCTTGTGTGAGGCTCTAGAGGGTTTGCTCTTAATTATACTCCAGGCTAATCCTCTTTGAATGTGGGTTTAAAAATGACCTCTTAACCATTCTGATTGCAAACGTGACTCTTGGCAGGGCTTTGTATTGTATTTGCTTAATCTCAAGCTGCTGTGCTCCAAATGATTTTATGAAATCACGTGCAACTGTGACACTTACTGCTTTCCTTGGTCATGTTTTGATCTGCATGCTGTTAGTTGTGTTATTTCTCTGTTGGGAAATGGAACACAAGAGGAAGCTGCAGTGCTGTTGCTGAGCCACTTTTGAAGTAAATCAGCTGTTTGAAAGTGCTATAGAAGCCTAGCTTGTCTCTTGCTTGTACTTGCATGCTGTTAGTTCACAGCACCGTGGCATGTCCAATTCATGCTGTTTTACTCCAACTACTTGCCTAATTTTTTGCTGTATTGTAAATAACTAGGTGCCAGGGTTTGAGAGATCTTTCTGCTTCTGAAGATAAAGCACCGTTTCCGAGTTTCATCAAGCTTTTACATGAATGCATGTATTAGGATGGGTGAAACACTTGTTCTTTCTCAAGATCTTTTCTCTCGGAGATCATGAGCTTGTGCCTGTTATTCTGAGACAGCAAAGCAATCTAGCAGATGTTCACTGGGAAATATCAGTGTTTGCTTATCAAGTGTTTTGTTAGTCCAGGCTCCAAGCTCCTGGATGAATGCGATAAGCAGTATTCTGTTAGTTCTGTTTTCCTTTAGGTCTTGGTAATAATGCATTTCCTTCGCTCTCTCTGGCTTATTCTGTCCTTGGATGATGGAGAGCCGTAATGTAACAGGTAGGTATACTTTGCAGTTTTCGACCAAGCTGTATCCCTAGATTGGCTCCCCATTCTGGTGAGGATGGATAGCTGTGTGGTTTTTTACCCACTACTGATTTTCTTTCCTTGTCTTCCAGATGAAAGCTATGATCATTTAAGTAGGGATCCAGTGCTGCTTGCAGGATCACTCAGAATAGTTGTGGGTGCCCTTTCATAACATCAGCAAGCTAATGAAATGCGTCTTCTGTCCCCTGCTTTCTCACTCCTACCAGTCTGAAAGTGTGTGGTCATCAAGCTAGCCTGATGGGAAAGCTTCTCTGTGTTGATGGTGGGATTTTATTTGGAGAACTCTTCCTGTACGAAAACCTTGAAACAACTGTTTATGGGATTGGGCAAGCACCAGGATGGATGCTGGAGCATGCAGGTGTCCTGCAGGAACAAGAAGGTGAACCTGATGTAGTGCTGCAGATGTAGGCAGGATGCAACAGGTTGAATGGCTGTATTCAGATGACATGGGATTTCATGTGGTTTTGGGGAAACACGTGCTATTGGTAAAAACTAAGTTTAGTTGGGGAACAATTCATTTGAATCTGAACTGAGGTCAGGTTGTTTGGAGTCATTGAAGAAAAGAGCTGAACAACAGAGATCTTGGCAGGGGGTGGTGGGGCAAGTAAAATGCTTTATTTGAGCACTTTGAAGTGTGATAATAAACCCAAACCCTAACCTTATATGAATGTTTTTGCCCTAGAGTGTAAGATTTATGTTCTAACCTCGGAAAGCTAAATGTTTCTCTATTAGTCAAACTTTCTACATGTAAGAATGACCCGAAACACCCCCAAAAGTCAGTTTTTCAGATGCTGTATATGTAGAGCTGAATGTTGTTAGGCACGTTGCTGCATTGGTGTGGAATGTGCAGGCAGGACAACCTGTCCATCTGGAAGAGGTTCAGTATGGCTTCTGATGGTGCACAGGCAAAAGAACCCTTTCTGTCATCTTCTAGTGATGCCAGCTGCTGTGTTCAGTCTTCTTCCAAAAGCACGTGGAAGGGTGGAATGCAGAGCTGTTGCTGTCTGCATCAGGCTGCATGATTGGTGGAGAGTTGTGTGGGGTGCTCGGCTGTGGGTAGTTGGACCTGATGGGAAAGATGAACTTTGCAGTTGCAAAAGCAGCTTTATAACAGAAAATCATATTGGCTCAAGTACGTTTAAAATAAGATCACATAAGAGAATTTAAGTAGTTGGTAAAAATGTCTTTGACTGTTCACTGATCTCTGAGCAGAGGTGTGTCCCTGGCCTTCTGAAATAGTCAATCCTTGTCTTCTGCTCCGAACAACAGCACTAGTCAAGCTGCCTTGTTTTTCCACTCCGACACACGCACTCTTTTCCTTAAGTTCTGACCAACTTTTAATTGAGTAACTTCCCCGAGTTTGTTCATGGTAGTGTCAGTAGGACCGTGGCCAAAACTTTCAGTACTCCAACGTGCCCCTGTTTCTGCCCTTCTCTGGGAAGATCTCCCCATAAAGCCTGAGGCAGGAGCTTAATGGTTTTGATCTACATGATCAAAGACTTGCGGAATAATCAGCCCTACAAAACAAAGCTGTACAAATACAGCTAGTATTTGAAGTCTTAATGAGGAGCAGCCCTACAAGCCAAGCCCATAGCTAAGCCTACAGGAGGTATGCAGAGTGTGGAGGTGTGTTTGCTGTGATGACAAGCCCTTGTGAGTGACTGCACGGTGCCATGACTGCTGGGTGCTTGCTGTGCTCATGTCTCAGGCACGTGGGGAATACCTGGTGCCGGTGGGGCCCTAGGCATCTCCTGTACATCTCTCTACACACCAGCTCTGCTGTCCCAACAGTGTGACTGCTCACCAAAAGCCCTATGGTCTGCTTGCCTTTTAGGTGGCCAAGCAGAGCTGAAATGGCTCTTAAAAGAAGCAGCAACCCTGTCCAGTTCAGAACTGGCCTTTAGGGTCTTAGTAGATTTGGTTGTTTGGTTTTTTTTGCTCTTAACCTCTGTGACCCTGAACTTCCTAATGCTGTGGTTTTCTGTGTTCATGGGCTGGTGTGCACTCCGCATGTACCTCCTCAGAGAAGTGGTGAACTTAAGACTGCATCCTCCTTCTGAACAGTACTCCTAAGTAGAAGGATCATTGAATCAGCTGAACTGGCCATCTGTTGGGTTAAAGCTCAGAAGGAAGAAATACATCANGGAAGGCTGCTCTGAGGTCTCCACGCAGCCTTCTCTTCCCCAGGCTGAACAGCCCCAATTTTCCCAGCCTGTCTCCATACAGGAGATGCTCCAGTCCCCTGATCATCCTCGTGGCCTCCTCTGGCCTTGTTCCAACAGCTCCATGTCCTTTTCATGTTGAGTGTTCCCAGTTTTTCATGTGTCCTATGGGTTATCTATAAAGCAAACCCTAAAGAGTGAGCTGCGGTGCAGCTTCAGGGTGTGAGGGAAGAATACAAGTCAATGTCTTTATCCCAGAGCCTGCCTGCCAGCTGCTTTTGCTCTCTCATTCTGCATGGTTACTTGAGGACATGTTTTAATGAAACTGTACTTCTAAGGTAACTCTATTTCGGTTGTGAATAACATATGTGAAAGTAGGCTACCTAAAACTTAATCCCAGCCAAAGAAGCATTGAGTTTGTAATTATTACCACCGTTTAATTCCCTACTAAAGCACGCGGAGATCTACTGATGAAAGCAGTACCCGAGAGCCAATTACTTTTAATCTTACTAGCATTACTGAAATGTTTGAAAAATCACGGTGTTAATGGATCATTTGCGGTCCTGAAAAGCCCTTTTGAAGCACGGCTGCAAACCCTGTGTATCACAGGTAAAAATGGGATGAAGTTTTGCACTGATTTCGGATGGGGCCTTCCTTTAACTTGGCCTATAAATTGACAAAAGCAAAGTCGAGTCTTTAAATATACCTTCAGAGAGCAGTGTGAGCAAAAAAACTCTGCGAGGGTTTTGAATGCTTCACCGGGACCACGGTCTGCTCTTCTAAAGCATGAATAAAGTAAAACTGGGAGGCGGGAGCTGAGGAAGCCGAATGAATACTGGGAGGTGCGCTGAGGCTATAGAACAGCAACAGGGAAGTCATGCTATGTGAAAGCTAATGTCGGGTCCTCTTATAATGACTTGGTGCCCATCTACCTCCTCCTGTGCATGTTTTGCAGCTGTCTTTTATGCAGCTTTTGTGTGATAGTGCTTTTTTAATCCTTGATTTCAGAATGGACAGACCTCCATCTTTCAAGCCGCCGCCGCCTCCGATAAAGTATGCTTGCATGGTGGAATCTGATGGGACCCCCCCATCCTGCCACGAGCTGGAAAACCTGTAACATCCCCTACAGAAGACTGTCACCGTTTAAAAGGCTTTGACTTTAAAACAGCCATGACAGAAGTTTGGTGTTAATGACCCATATTAAAATGCAGAGAGCCTAAATGACATCAATGCTGGAAGCTGAGCACTCCTGAGGACACTTATTTCATCCTGTCTATCTTTATGTATGCGTTACATTAACACCGTTGTGAGTGTCACCAAGAGATTACATGTGTTTAATTTGAGCTATGCGATCAAGTGGGAATTTGCTGTCTTGTTAATGGGAACAGATTAACATATCACTCCACCAGCCTTTTGTTTTGCTAAGTGTATAGAGATGACAGCTCTGCCATATGGGTACCATGATTACAGGGAAACGGTGTAACACAAGGTTTTTGATACCTACACAAGCCATTCTTACAATTATTACGTGTTTTGCTATACAAATATTGACAAATATGAACCAACATGGAATTTGGTATTGCTGTGAAACCAAACCATAAGTAATCAGCCCTTACATGGAAAGAAAGAGCCTGCATCTGTTGTCATGGGGTTGCAGCACAGGATGATGCCTGGTGGGACTGCTTGCAGAGATGAACCAGTTGTTGTTGGCGATGTTGCAAGAAAGAGTCAACTTTGGACCCATAGAGCAGAGACCTGGGGACTGAAATGAATAAGGACCCTAAAGATAATGGGAAATGCTGGTCCTTTTGGAAGTGCTGTGCTTTTGAAACAATAATCACTCTTGAGTCTGCTTTTCTGCAATTATACCTATGATACATGTGAAGGGAAAATAAAGGAATATAATAGTTTCATTCTCCTTTGGTCTGAATGAGCTTCTGTCATTTGTTTTCTTCCCATTTTCCAAAACCTCAGGGGTAGTTTCCCAGGTGCCTTAAGCCCATGGAAGGGATGCTCCAGTTTTACCCAAAGAGCCATAAAGAGTTGCTGGAGCACCTCTCCTATGGAGACAGGCTGAGAGAGCTGGGGTTGTTCACCCTGGACAAGAGAAGGCTCTAGGGATACCCTACAGCAGCTTCCAGTGCCTACAAGGATGCTGGAGAGGGACTTTTTACAATGGCATGTAGTTCTAGGGCAAGGAGTAATGGCTTTAAATTGAAAGATGATAGTTTTAGATTAGATATTAGGAAGAAACTCTTCCCTGTGAGGGTGCTGAGGCACTGGCAGGGTGGCTGCCTCATCCCTGGTAGTGTTCAAGGCCAAGTTGGACGGGGCTTGGAGCAAGCTGCTCTACTGGAAGGTGTCCCTGCCCATGGCAGGGGTTGGAACTGGATGAGCTTTAAGGTCCCTTCAACCCAAACCATTCAATGATTCCCTCTTGCCAGGACTCCTTGCATTCTCACTCATGATTAAGCATCCATGCTGAGGGTGCGATTCCCAGAGTTCCCAACCAGATCAGCAGCTGTGTTGTCACCAATGCAAGGCGCAGGAGCACTGCTTTTTGGCAGCAGTGTGGTCTTATGTTACCTTCAGCCAGCCAAGAACCCATCCCTCCAAGCTTGTTGGGAAATGTATCATTAACACAATGGCATTTCTGTAATTAATGCAAGTCAACTAAAACTCAATCATGTCAGGCTTAAAATTGGTATTCTGGTTTAGGGGTTTGCTTTATTTACTGCTAAACACAGGTCAATGAGGATCAGGGTTTGGAGCACTGTATTTCTTGGGACTGCAGATGAATGAGTGGCTTACTGGGAAGATTGATCTGACAGACCTATTTGGTCCTATTATTTACCTTATGGCATAAGCAGCAATAAATCCATCCCTAAGGAAATATCTGTGCTGAACAGAAAACACCTTCCACCCCACAAAACTGTACCAACTTTGCGTGCAGGGGAGGCTCAATATTAGAGTGTTTCTTGTCTGTATGGGTTTGTAGAAGCAACGTAGTTTAACTTTTCATGCCCTCAGTCACTGCAAAAGAAGGCAGCTTGCTGCTTTTAAACAAATAAGTCAGGATAAAAAAGCAAGCTGGATAGCCATATTCCAAAGGATGCAGAGAGCACAGTGTGCTTCCTTGTCATTAGAAGATGATATCAGACTCCATGGCAGAGTGTCAAAGAGGGGTTTCTTTATCATCTCTGCTATTTTAACCCCCACAGTTGCTTCAGGTCAGAGATGTTCCCTGTGGCACTGAGGTTTTGCCTTTGGGAACACACCACGACTTGCTACCAGAGCCAGGCTGCAAGGAGATCCACTTGGAGCCCAAAGGATGCTCCTTTCAACATGGCTCAGCCACGTAGCGACCTCCAGGCCTGCCTGAGGACCACTTCCAGCCTCCCCAGGGGATCATTCCTTGGAGCTCCAAGGAAACACCCGAGAGCGCCGCGGCCGCGCTCCCAATACTGAACAGCAGGTGGCGCCATAGCACCGCGGCCGGCGGCCAGCGCGGCCCCGGGATTGGAGGGGGGGATGCTGTGGGGTGGCGGCGTGGCACAGCGGGATGACGGGCAGGGATAAGGAGGATGCCTGCCCTCCTCTCCATCTGCAGAGGGCGAACATGTGGGACCGGGGGGAAAGAGGGAAGGAAAAGCCCCACCTGGAAGCCCCCGTCTCCATCTTTTCATTTTAATGAAGCTCAATTGAGCGCAAGGTAGTTTATGTTCCTGTTTGGCTTCACCTGCTGCTCACTGGGATAAACATGTAACATAAATAGGAATTGTGATTGGGTTCAAAGTTTACCCCTGCTTTAACTTAAACAGCACAAAACCACCCCACAAACAACTCTGAAGCCATTATTTTTTGGCATCAGCTGCCCCAGTGTGTAGGCTTAAACCCCCCCCAGCTTGGGCTTGGGTGCTTATTCCAATCCTGGAATAACTTGGACCAGATAAAGGTACCAGATGCTTCAAGTGTGGCTTAAGCCACGTGGGAATCTACCCTTGAGGTCTTGAAAACAGGGAATGACAGAAGCGACACTATGGAAGTGTCAGGAAAGCTCTCCTATAACAGTAACGTGTTTGAAGCTTGCTGCATGGGTATAGAAGGTTACTGTACAGAGTCTCTGCTTTGAGCTGAGCAGCTCAGCTCAGCCCCCTCAGCTGCTCACTCTCTCCCTCCTGTGGGATGGGGGAGAGAATGCAAAGGTACAAGTGAGAAAACCCCTGGGTTGGGATCAAGAGGGTTTAACAGGTAAAGCGAAAGACACACACAGAAACAAAGCAAGACAAGGGATCCATTCCCCACTTCCCATTGGCAGGCAGGGGCTCAGCCACCTGCAGGAAGGCAGGGATTCAATCACAGGTTAACAGTGACTTGGATAGATGAACACCCTCAATCCCAACATCCCACTCTTCCTTCTTTTTCCACCGGCTTTATATACTGAACATGATGCCTTATGGTGTGGAATATCCCTGTGGTCAGCTGGGGTCAGCTGTCCCACCTGTGCCCCCTTCCCACCTCATGTGCACCCCCAGCCACTTGCTGATGGAATGGGGTGAGAGGTAGAGAAGGCCTTGGCTCTGTGTAAGCACTGCAGGTACTAAAGCATCCCTGTGTGACCAGCACTGCTCCCAGCACAAGCCCTAAACACAGCCCCATACCAGCTACTATGAACAAACTGAGCTCTACCCCATCCAAAGTCAGCACAGTGTTACCAAATGCAAATCTGTAACACAGTAAAGCCTGTAAAGCAGACCTGAGGTCACACATAACACAGATGCAATGCTGTGAAATAAGCTGTGTGTGCTGTATATGGGCTTCCATATGTGCATTACACAGCTGTAAGGGCCATGCATTGTAAAGCTAAGCAGCAAAGGGGTTCTGTGTGGAAAAGGCTTTCATCTGCTTCTGGGGAGACAGCACACTGTTGCAGGGGTGAGGAGAGGATAAAAGCAAGCAGTTTGTTTCCTGTGGTTGTTGTCAGTTAGTAATGTGCCTTGTGAAGCCAGCGGCAGCACCAGGACTCAGCACTCCCTAATTCCTGTTCTTGACAGTTGTGTCCAGGTCCTGCTAACCACGGGCATCCCCAGGCCTGTAGTACATGGGGCAGATGGGTGTACACTGCCTCAGCCTGGCTTCCATCTCTTCAGCAGCAGAGGCAACAGCTGTGAGCTTAGAGGATGCTTTGGTCCTCGCATGCCTGACAGCCACCCCACTAAACCTTATTCCTCCTGAATGACCTTCTGCCTCTGAACCATGCCTCCTTTTAACACACATTTCAGTGGCTTTGCTTATAAGGCACCTTTTGATCCTGTAAATGAATTAAGCTGGGCTTGTTTATTTAAGAAGCACCCCTATAGCGTGGCAGTGCCTGGGAGCAAGTGATGGGAGAGCACAGGCTGCTTGGCCATCCCAGAGCCCAGCTCATATGTCAACCGTTGCTGATAATAGTCTTTGGCACCTGGGATTCCCTGGGGGAAAAGACCATCTTAATACAGACCGACAGAGCTTTCTCTTATAGAGAGATGCTTTCCTCATTGCAGCTATGTCGGAAGCCTTGTGAGGTGCTCTGGGTTCCTTTTTATGTATGTGTTTGCTTTAAAAAGCTGTGTACAGAAATGACACCTGCTGATCACAACAGGGTATGAGTGACCTTATGCAATCTTTGCTGGATTTAAAGCCATCGCTTATCAGAGCAGGCAAACATGGGACAGATCTGTGTATGCTTAAACTCCAGAAGAAGCATTATAGGAAGCGGAAGATTTGCTTCTTGTATCGCCTATTTTAGTAGCTAATTCTTCCTGACTCTGCAATTAACTTTGAGCAAGGAGCCAATGGAAAGCTTCTAAAGAGCCCTGCAGGGGGATAATGATTACTTAATCCTGTCTAAGGAGATTTTACAGGCAATAATATGAAATCATATCACATTTTACATGATTCTTTAAGGACAGGACAAAGCTGGGGCAAGTCTTGAGCAAAGATTACTTGAATTCAGGGAGCATGGGATTATGTCTTTAAAACTCCTCTGCCATCTGTTTAAAACATCTTCTTTAAAGCATTCTCTTCCAATCTGGTGTGGGAGGTTTCATCTTTTTCCTTTCGAAGTCTCTTGTACAAGGTTGCCCCAGTGAGATTTTCAATCAGTGGGAAGATAAAGTATCTTTTTGCCCCTTGGTTCCTTTCCAGACAGGAGGACTTCCAAATTAACTCTGGCGTCCTGCACAGCTTGGAACACCCTCATGTGGTGTAAATGAAGCATTGAATAGCTTGCTATTGTCAAACAGAGTAGCAAATGCCAAGGGCTTGCTTTAAAGAAGCGAGCAAACAAAGGTGGGAGAGAGAAGTGGGTAATATATTGATATGAACTGATACTGAGGCTATGAGTGGTGGACACAAAAAGGAG
>NDXB01011090.1:0-57121 GCA_002631895.1 Agapornis roseicollis
AAAAAAAAAAAAAAAAAAAAAAAAAACCCAAACAAACAAACACAAACAAAAAAAAAACAACAAAACAACAACAAAAAAAAATCACCAACCCACTGAAATAAAACCATCATAAATCTCTATCACATGAAAGCTGGGAATAGTAAGAAAGTTAGGCAGAATGCCAGCTTCCTGCCACTTTGAAGACAAAGCTTGTCACACCTTTACTTTGGGAATCCATAAACAGATTCAAACTGCTGATAATTCAGGGGCCAGTGCGCAGGAACATGGAAATTTCTTTTTAAGCTGTAATGACTATATTCAACAGCAAGACTGCCGTGTTGGCAGCAGGCAAATAGTTGACTTGGGGGGGCCAATTCTGGCCTCCCACTCAATACCAGTGTCTGTTGTAAGCAGCAACATATATTGAAAGCACCATCTCTTTTTATATTTGCATGGATATTGAGGCAATCTATTAACTTCATTGTCTCTTAAATTAACTAGCAGATTAGCTAAGGCCTTATTTCACAATTGCCATGGAAATACCCTACTACCCTAAGTATGAGGGACATTGGCATCCAAGTCTGGGGATATGGAGGGCCAGAGGAAAATATTTAACACAGTCTTCTCCAATGCCTGTGTTTTGAACAAAACCAGGTGCAGCCTTTACTGAAGACCTAACATCAGAAAAATACACTTATCAAAAGATGCTCCCCAACCCTCGTGGTTTCATATTCATGTTTCTTCTTCTTCACTTTGTATTCTCTGTGTCCAAGGAGAACCAAAAATGGAAAGAAAATTGAGCATTGACATTTTCCAAGTGATCCCCAAAAGACGGCATATGAGAATGGAACATTTCATTAAACCATCATCTCAATTCCTAGTTAGTTTGAGTTTTACACTCCTGCCTGCCACCTCCAGTGTTGGTAAGCATATCATTTCACAGACACATCCAGCTGGCTTGGCACACAAATGATTTACATCACAGTGCATTGGCAGGCTGGCCGGCCTTACAGAGCCCAAGTTCTGCATAAGCCAGAACAGCTACTGCCAAAGGGAAAGAGTCCAGTACTTGAGATAAAGGTTCAGTTCCATCTCTCATTATTCTATCCTGACATTCTCCATCTGAGAAATAATCCTCTTCTACTACATGGAAGTCCTGTAAGTACAAATAGAGACTGGTAGACACTCAGAAACTAGAAAAGTAGGAGGCTTGTAAATCTCTAAGACACAGTTGGAGGAGCAGAAGCAAATCTATGACTCTGTGAAGCACTCTCGGGTCCTACACCTTAGGCTTAACTGCAGCAATTGCCCCTTGTGTATCTTCCAGAACATGGTTTTCTGAATTTGCTGAAGACATCAGGGAAGAATTTGGGTTTAATTCAAAGAACATGCCTGCTTAAACCTTGCTTCTGAGTGGAGTAATCAGAGGGGGATGCAGTTATTTTATTTCTCCCATAACATAAATTATGTGAGACTAATATGTCAGTCTAAGAAGTTTCTCCTTCTGGAGATGGGACTTCAGCCAACTATGTCATAATTTTTCTTGCCTGAAGTGTCTTGTATTCATCATATAGGAATCAAAATCCTAAGCAGTTCAGGTGGTGAGTAGATTTCCCTGTGACAATAAAGTATATTTTATTTTAGACTTTTAGGCCAGCTTCCTGCCATTTCATAACAAAAACATGATTAATGATACATAAAATCCATATTTTAGAATAGAAATAAATTGGGCCATTGCAGCATTTCTATCTGGGGAAATTTTATTCTGTCATTGCTTGACAACATAATTTTACAGAATAAAACAACACTTTGTACTTTGGGAATTTCACTTCTATATTAAAATATTTTTACTACAAAATGATATAGGAAAGGTTTGACTTTAAGAAAAGATCAATAGATTAGATAAGCTCTTTCTAAAAGGATATGGTAAGACACTTTTTACAAATGGAATTGTAGTAGTGATGATCTTATTTTAAATAAAATATAAATGGATGAATAGAGTTTATTTTTACACAAAACTGTGAAGAGTAGATTTATTTTGGTGAATAAGAAAATACAGAGTTTTAGCAATTATAATGGACTCACAGAAATTTGCCGTAAAGGAGATAGTTAAAACATTATATTAGCCAAATACTTTTGGCAAGTGTGCATATACATAATAAATGTCATTTAAGACTCGATATAGTTTTTTACCCAGACAACTCAAAGATGGGCAAGTATCATTTTGCAAGGGAGAAAGTGAGACAGAAAACAGTGAAGTGACCTTTCAAGGGGTTTTCTTGGTCAGAGAGCAAAGGATGGAAAATAGTTGTCCTCACTTACAGTCTGGTCTTATACATCAGATTTATTATACAGCTTACACTAAATACACAGTATTGAGTCTGTGGAATGTTTTGGGCTGTGGACCACTGACAGATTGCAATATAGAGATTCTTATCCTGGTTTTCAACTCATACTGCCTTTTGTGGGATTTGAAGCTGCTTCATTTTGCTGGAGGAAGACAGCATAGAGAAAAGAAGTGACTAATAAATGGTGATAAAAGGACAACACATGAGCTTGCTTTTACCAACCTTTGAAAAGCCCTTCCAACTCTATTTCATGTGAATTGATGGGATCACAGCAAGACTGACAGTGCCTGTTAAACTCTAAGCAAATGCTCTGTGGACAGACTAATGCAGATGAACAATGCATGAATACTGTGAGTTTCCACAAGGCATGTGGTGTGAGGACATTTCTCTTTTGTTTCTCAAGTTTCTCTCTGCTTGCATCTTGTTTTCCCTTTTGCCATCCCACTCTATTATTTCCTTCCCTTTCTCACCAAAAGATGCCCAGAGCCTAACCCCAAAGGCAGCAGCCACATTGTGCTTGGTTAATTGGCAGCGATGGAAACTCATGGCCATTATAAGACCCAGCTGCAAGTCAGTAGATTCTTCCTTCAAGTTGTAACCCAGAAACTCAGGCACCTAGGGCAGGTGGGTGCAGTATCCTCATGTGAGAGGAGGAAGTTTGGGTACGATTAACTAGTAGTATCACTCCTGGAGCTGACTATGAACAGAGAACTTAAAACACATCTCTTAAATCACAAGGCAGTCTGATTTAAGTATTGCAATAATTCTTCCAGATTTAATCAGAAGCCAAACTACACATTCATGCTAAGACCAGCATGAATTTCAAACATTTAATTTTGAACTAGATAGTGAACATACTGCCTCTTGGCATTCACTATTAAGTAGGTCATCCTCATCCACAGGTGATTTTGAGGTACCATCCTGAACTACGACAGAGATTTTCAGTGCAGCGGAGACAAAGAAATAAAGCTGAAAATGCCAAGGGAAGATTCAAGAAACTTGACCATCTCATTTACATTCTTTCAAATCTTGGGTAAAATATACTTTTGGGGGCTGCATTTCCACACATATGTGCATTAGAGGAAAGCAACTCCATTAAAATAAAACAAAAAGTCCTTGGCTGTTCAGGTTGAGAGTGTGTTCAAATCTTTTACAGCATCAAGAACTTGAGAGGATACCGTTAAAGACACCCACACAGTCCTGACACCTCTTGACTCTGCTCATACGCTGCTATACAGGAACCCCGCAGCTGGGCAGCACTTCAACAGTGAGGAGTTAAATTCATAAACCTTATTGCTGCCTTTTAACTTTCATGCTATATTCTAGTAAAATAATTACATGAGGTCAAGAGTTTTCTGATACAGGCAATGCAGGCTAATCCCTTATGAAGGTAGCGTAAGCCTTGTGGTGAACTGGGCAAAATATTAGGAGTAAAATGGCTTCAGGTGTCATTACACATTTCAGACAAAGCACTAACAAAACAGACTACTGATTCTAATTCCTATCCAAGTTCAACCTTATGGTAGGAAACAGGATGAAATTCTGTTGCTTGAGTTATGTTTTAATCAGTTTTGGGTAAATTTGGCAATGCCATGCAAACTGAAACCAAGCTGAACACTAGGAAGCTTTGCTGCCAGCACAGGCTTCTCACAAACTCCAAATGGTCTGGTATCACAAGTGTAAATCACAGTCTTAATTGTAAACGGGAGAAACCCCAAATGTAACAGAACAGCCTTTTTGAATGAGTGTACATGGGTAATAGCTTTGTAAAATTGAAAGGCAGCATACTAAGACTTTCATTTAAAAATCCGTGACTAGTTTTCACTGACTCCAGTGGGTCAATCAGGTTGTGGAGTGGAATGGATATCTGCCAAGCTCCTGGTTCCTGGCATTTCTGGGTTGCCAAATAAACCAAGGAAAAGCAGCTGAAAGAGAGCAAAAGTTACTGAGCAATATTTCTGCAGGGATTTCCACCTGGCAGTAGAACACGGAAACCTGAGCTTATGCAGTTTGGAAACAGCTCCAAAACCACAAAGTGATTATTTGTCTGAAAAGCAAAAAACAAACACAAAACAAAACAAACAAAAAACACAAAAAAAAACCCAAAACCAAACAAAAACAACAACAACAAAAACCAAACAAAAAAAACCCAAGAACACACAGATAAAACCTGATGGCTTAGCTTCCCTTACAAAATCCTTTTCCAGGTATCAAAATGGTTATGTGAGCAGTTGATATTGGAACCCACGTACCCTTCACGCTAGCAGACCATCTTCTATCATCTTCTGACTGTATCAAACAACCCAGCTCTAACCAATGGGCAAAAGGACTAATAAACATTTTGCTTGCACTGTACCTAAACTCAAGTAGTAACTTGGCCTTGAATCTTAGCATAGGCTGATGTATATCCCAACCTCATGATTAGCACCTGCCATGTTCTGTACCACTCTTTTTCTATTTTCTGAGTACAGGAGGGAGACAGGAAGCCAGGAGAAGGGATGTTTACAAAGAAACAGAGAAAAAAAAATTATAACCTAGGATGTGTATGAAGCGCAGCATCTTTAAGAAATTATACTCTGTACGTGCCAGGCTTAATGAGCACATGAGAAGGCATAACAGCATTTTGTGTTTATCCATCTATTTCCTCTTACTTTAGGATTGTATGATAAAGCTCCCTGTCAGGCCAAAGCTATTGCACCCATCACAACATGTCAGCAACTGTGACTCAGAACACATTACATGCAGGAAGAGAAAGATGCAAAGATAAGATATTAGGAGTGAAATCAATACAGGATTCTTTTTTACATATCCCAGCAGTCTCATTAACTTCAAAGTAGCTGATATGAATGTAATTAAAGAGCAGAACAAACAGCAAAGGGGGAAAAGAAACCACAGGGCCCTGTTTCAAGATCCTCACTAAAATGGCACATCACAGGGCTGTACCATAAATCACAGGATACACTCTGTCAAACCTAAAAGAAATTTTTAAAAACAAATAATAGTGGCATTTTAAACAATGTAAATTTTATAAACATGGGCATCTGCAGTTGAAACACAAATAAGCACTGCCACCAGGGAATAACTTTAAACAATGAACAAGTTCTTGGTGCTCTAACATGCTGAACCAAAATCACAGGTGGCTGGTAGAACTAAACCTGTGTGCTACTCACACAAGATAATCTTTTAAAGAAGGAGAACAAAGTGCACCATGACAGAGCTGGATACTGGAGACTGCAATCCATCTTTGCACAGTAAGAACCAGAAAACATACAACTGTGCAACACTGAAATGCACACTGTTGTTAACGCTTGACCTTTTGGGCTGTCATCAGGTTTGCAGGCTCATGTGTAAAATGGAATGAGAATGCTTCAGTGTCCTGATGTCTTCCAAGTCATGCTTAGAGAAGACAGATGTCCGCAGGACAAAATCCGGCCTCAAGGGTAGTAAATGGCAGCAAGTGCAAAGAAGATGCTAGGCTAGTTGTAGGTACTTTCCACTTGCAGTGGATAATGTGCTTGGCAAGGCAGCATGAGGGAGCCTGCAGTGCTGCCAGCAGCAACAAACCAAGTTACACAAGACAGCTTAGTCCCCAGGTACCTCACAAGTGGCAGTGACACTTTGATAACAACCAAAGCATGGCTACAGATAAGGGTGCAGAAAATTTTGGGGGCAGGGAGAAACATCCTCTGGCGTTTTTCATGAGCTATAAATTCCTAAATCCTCCCCCACCTATTCACCCCACAAATATGAATCAAGGGATCAATGGATCAATGGGATAATTGTATGGAATGTCTTTAATGGAGAACCAACCCCTATTTCTTGCATACATTGCTCAATGCTCCTACCAAGTGTTAAATTAAAATTTACGGTAGTGCTAATTGAAGTCACATTTGTGTGTGTGCTGCGTGCTGTTAGGCAGGAGGAGTCTTCTTTTGCTGGAGATTAAAACTTCAGTAATGTCTTTTTGGGCTTATACCGGTTTAATGCAAAAGCAAAACATAATTATAGGAGGCTGTTAATGGATTAAATGGCCAGTGTTGCTGTCTAGCTGTGTTCCAGTTTTAACTCTGTTGGCTTTGTGCTGTCTGTTGTCATCTCCTAATTATCTGTTCCTTTTTCAGTTGGCAGCTTTAACAGGTTGAGGGTATTATTCAAACCCAAATTAATTTGTGTTTTTCAGGAATTGCATAAAGAGTAGGAGTTTTATTTGGAGCTTGATATGGCAATAAAATCTTTATCAGATGCAAAACAGAAATACTTTTTGGCTGACTTTCACTGCCATGAAACTATTCACATTGATCAGCAAGAGCAGAAAATCTCTGGTGTTGCAAAACAAAACAAGAATTTCTGGAAGGGCTTGGCAGCTAATTTGTTTCTGCATGGCCTATCATCACTAGCTACCATCTCCTGTAGTTTCTGGGGGTAGCAAGCTATGGCACTGCCCAAAAAAATTGGAGAATGCATCTGCTCAGGTCTTAACAGACGTTTGAACCATTGATAGTGATAAACTGAAGAATATAAGGAAAGAAATCTGGCATAAAACCCTTAAAATCTCAGGATCTTTATTCATGCAGCTAGTGAATTAAATAAGAAAACTGTGTAGCATTTATATAGTGACAAATTCTGCAAACCTGCAAGTCCCTTTAGAGTACTGGAGTATTAAGTGGATTGCAGCCATCCCTCCAAATCTGTGCACTGTGTTGTCACCATCCACAAAAATAGACAATGAAAAATAATTAGTCATAGAACTCTATTGCAAGCATTCTAAGGAGAAAATAATCAGTGAATGTGTTTCCTAATAGATATTGAGGAAACAGTCTTTCCAGAATCTAATGTTCCAGATGCTGCCAGCATCTCCATGCTTACAGGGAAGCAGGCTGTACTGAAGAGTTTATTGCCACAATCGAGTACCACCTTTTAAAGATTAAAACATCCTCTGTATTCTCTCTTGCAAACCCTCTCTTGGTGAAAACAGGGAAAGGGATGGAGATGAAGGCAAAACAAACACAGAAAGAGTTCATTTGAAACTAGTCAAACCCCATTTTCTTCCCCTGCATCAGAAATCTATTTTATTTCAGTGCTGAATTCATTTTCAAAGACATGCCGATCCTTTTGAGGGGAATTCCGCATCTTACAGCTGTGCATTCTGCCCTGCAGTGTATGCCTTGCTCGCCCACCTGCTTACTGCAAAACACCCTGAACTTCCCAGCCCTGAGGCTGTGCCAGTAGAGCTGTGCTTTAGACTGGTCACTGATCTCCAGCAAAGACAATGCCTAGCCTGTTATGTTTTAAAGTAGAAGTGGTGAAGTTCAAACCCATGTACGAATGAGCTAGCAGAACAATTGTTACCTTGCAGAATGTTATATTGTATTACGCATGGCCATCTGTTAATAACACATGGGTTTGTACAGCAGTTAAAAAGCAGTTTCATTAAACAGTTTCATTTTGAGAATCATTTGTTAGGAATGCAGCTTCTGAAAAAAGCTAAATTCTCGTTCCATATTCAAAGTCTAACCCACATGCTGAGAAGAAAGGAACAGTCATATTTTAAACACATATTACAATTCATGCTTTGAAACATCATATACATCTAGCCTTAAGTACCTCCCATTTGATAGTTATTTTATTTTTGCCTGCTTTTGTTTTCTTCATTCATGTTGACTCAACAGTACATATTAAAATTTTAATTTCATTTCTTGTTGTGCATTCAGATGCCAACAATGAGCTGAACTCTACCTATTTAAAAGCTCATTTACTGGGGCAAAATTACGTCCCTTTGTTCTCATCAGGGCAAACATGGGTTTATTATAGTGTAAGATTAAAAGACCTGACCTTTAGCACTGAAAAATATTGTGGTAACTCCTACATCTCCTGACTTGAATACTCAGAAGTATGGTCCCTGCATAGCTGGCAGAGCACTAAAATGCATACTGCATCTGGCAGAGATGTATATTTTCAGCTTTCATCTGAAGCATGCATTAGCTACTGAATTGACTATATTGTTGATAGAACAATGCATCAAGTCCTGACCTGGTGGATCCTAACTGATGGCCAGGTATATCAATGGGAAAGCGTACATTCACTTTTTTAACAAAAACACCGAGCTGAGGCACACTATCCCCTGTCCCTTGGTGGTGGAATTAAGCCATCCCGTCCTTCCTGACGAGACCTAATGCACAGCCAGCTCCAAGAGCACGAACATTGTCACTGAGGAGCAAAACACACTCAGCAAGCTGCCAAAATGGGGGGAGCAAGAATGACCATATAATGCAATCACCCACATACACAGACAAAAGATGGCAAGTGGAAGGAAATACCATTTTCACCTCAGCCTCAGAAAGGCTGAGCAGACTTTTTTTTTCTTTTTTTTTTTTCAACAGAAATCACAGTCATTCTCAGATTCAGCCAGTTGCTACACTGAGAGAAAAACAGCATGGCTAACCTGCTTGTTATGCTGTGATATTTGAAGTCTTCTTTCAACTCCTCCTCAGAGTCTCTTAGTTACAAGACATTCTCTTGTTCACTCTAGAACAACTGCAGCTACCTTCTAACTCTTGTGGTCACAGAACTGACCTTGAGAACAGCTCCCAGGGCAACAGTAAGGTTCCCACTGTGGATGCTCACCCCTCAGCCCTCTGAACCTGCGAGTATCCCAATGCATATCCACTGTACAGTGCTGGAAGATGATACAGTCCAAGGAAATGGAAGACAAAAGCAGACTATTAATAGCAACAGTTCACCAAGCAAAAAAATACTGATAACTGCCAGATGCACCAGCAGGGGATGCCCACATCTAGTATCAGTCATAACACCAGTGAATTTTTGGTAATCCATGCTAGGGAACACAGAATCTAAAGTCAGCCAGGCCTTTCTCCTGCAAACATGTGGAGAAGTACAGCTATTTTTTTCTCTGTGACAAAGGGTATTACTTAGAAGAACTGTAGAAGACATTCTTTAACAAAATCAACCTTTTTACCTCTTCCTCCCTCATTTGGACAAAAGAGCAACAGGAGAATAAGGCAGGGCTAACAAAGAAAACACTGTTTGAATTTCAGATCCAGACTGAATTCTCAAAGCCAACATACTAGAAAAAGCATTTGATTGCTTATAAATTCTGAGAATAAAAAAGATTAAAGTACAGAAAACATAGTTCTTCCTTATGTTCACAGACCTTTTCCAACACATTTTTAAAAGACAATGCACAATTTCTGTTCCTGTAATGCAGACTGCTGAAGTAATTGTCATGACTGAGTATTAGGAAAAGCCATGGCTTAAGATACACATTTCAATTTAAAGTGATAGCTTTTATAGAGAGAGATGTTTGAGAAGTTTATTCATAAAGTGAGATTTTAACCTTCTATCAGATTATTCTACATTCTCTATTTGTCACCTCTATTATGCAAACAATGCTAACCACACTAAAAAAAATCCCATTTCTTCTAAATGTTGCTTCCCACATCTCTAGATTACTCCTTCTTGACCTCCCAAAACAATATTATGAATGTGGCCTTACTAAACCTATCCCATAAATACAGCTACTTCAGAATACAAAGAAGTACTTTCAGATTAATATATGGTAGGATTTTTCAAGTCCAGTTTTTCCCTAAATGTCAGAATCTCATAATGGCCTATCAACAAAAGACATCAGCAATAATCTTTCCTCCTGGCTGAAGATTCAGTGGGAAATACTGGCCGCAAAGAGGAACACACAGGACACACCAGACCCAAACTTTGTGGTAGGATTTTCACTGAAACCCTATCATAGTTCAATACTTCATGGTGGTGAAGCCACAAACTACAGATACCAAACAATATGAATTCATTAAACAGCTCCAGGAATTTTTTTAAGACAGTAGAAACCTTTGAGAAATTGATAACAACAAAATCCCCTAATTTAATGTAATTTTGATCAAACTGAAGTAGCTCAGGCAAACAAGCCCTGTTGTAAAACTGGAATGGGTCCCCTTTCTCATGGACTAGTTTTGCTACCATGGGAATGGTGCAAATTTATTATTATTTTTTAAATAAATTGCAGTCCATAGATGTATTCTTAATTAAGAATAAATGTTGTAATGTTTAATTAGTTTCTCTGTTAAATACTTCCTTTTTACCATAGTTAAAATGTGATTTGCTTCATGTTCCAGCAATTAGATCCTTTACCAAACAGCAGAGTCTATTTCCAGACTTTGTACTACATTGGACCTGGAAGACTGACCAAGATAATTCCTATCATTTTCCTCTAGGTAAACTACAGAGAGTGTGTTTCAAAGTTCCTACACACCCTACAGGACTTTTCCTCCTTGGGCAATCACATCTTTTCCCTGAGTTGTCTGCAGCTTATCATGAGTTTCTTTGAGTTGCTGATGGCAGAAAGTGACACTTAGTCCTTACCACAGAGAATTCCCAATTATATTTGCTATCACGGTCTCTGTTTGTATTTTAAGTTTTCTTGCTCATATCTCCAACAATGGTTAACATTTTAAAAGGATGTCTTTAAGTCAAACAGATGGTGTTACACTGGATATTTGTTTTCTGCTGTTTACTCATAAAATTTCCACCACGTTCCAAGCTCACTGCTTCTCATGCACACATTCCCATTCTGTCACCATTGCCTTAATATTTTTCCCCTCATGTTCAATCCTATATTGTTTGCATAAACTTTCAAATAATTAAATTTCCCTTACCTTATCAATTCATGCAGAAAGGTCTGTATCACAGGCCTCTTCATAATCCTTAATTCCTCCAGTCCTATGTCACCTGCAAAGGTCATCTGTGAGAATCTATTGTGCTCCTTTGGGTTACCACTAAACACCTTGACTAGCGTAGAGCAGAAAGTAAATGCACAGAATAACTACTCCAGTTACTACAGGCCTCAAAATGCAAAGTTACAGAACTTCATTAGGCAGATAGCTACAAAAGAAGTACAGAGAGGGTGCTTCAAGTAATTCTTTTTATATAGCACACAAATATAATGCCATACCCTTAGCATTTGAATGAAAAGCTTCTCCTAGGAAAAACAGCTTTGGAAGAAATCCGTAAACTCGTCTCTGGTGTTTGGGTGTTATAGATCTTCTCAGCATGTTCAACCTGATATAAATAAGTGGGCATAAGGTTTCACAAGATAAAGTTTCAATGTCTCCAAAAGTACAAGGAATGCTATGGTGTCAAGGCAACAGCTGAATTTGAAGCACAGACAAAAAAATAAAACATCCCAGAACATGTCATGGAAATATAAGTACACACACTTCATGAATATTTCTCATTGCATGTTGGTAGAATAATAGCACTGATGTAAGAAATATAAAATGAAGGTCTGCAAGACACACAATGAACTGAAGTTCTAATTTATTTGCCTTTGTTAATAACTCGTACTTTTCTTTCTGGGTCTTCTTTCCAAGAAGACATTTTACATGCACACTACATTAATTAGACATGTAAAAGACATTTCAAGCCTGCCAACTGAACTGCTTTGGGCAGTATTCCACCAGATTTCCAGACAATTAGCAGCTGGAACATCTGGAAATCCCAGACAAATGGCCACCAACCATGCAAAAATCGGCTCCATATCACACAAGCCTCTGATGCATCCCAGGAGCTCAAAAGCACAGA
Source organism: Agapornis roseicollis (assembly GCA_002631895.1). Classification (NCBI taxonomy): domain Eukaryota; kingdom Metazoa; phylum Chordata; class Aves; order Psittaciformes; family Psittacidae; genus Agapornis; species Agapornis roseicollis. The sequence goes on from NDXB01011090.1 coordinate 11,937, forward strand.
CACCACAGGAGGCTCTGAAGCCTCCTTTAGCGCATGCAGGGCACACTAGAGGAGCTGCACAAACATAGACCATGTAAGTGTGTGCGCACATGCTCTCATAGAGATATCAGATTTGCTGTTCTGGGGCTTGAGGAGGCTGGAAGTTATGATAACTGTTTCTTTGCTGAGCTTTATGTTAGTCAGTCTCTTATCTTCCTATCCCCTAGGACCTCCAGCAGCACTTGCCACTGGAGCGGAACTTTAGTTGTGGTGTCAAAGATCCAGTCTAAAGGACTCAAAAACAAAACCTGAATCTGTTTTTTTATTTCTTTCATTGGCCAGGAAGCAAATAAATACAATATGTATCCAGCTGCCTTAACCATTGAAAAGGTAAGTCTGAATGATGACACAAAATCCTGGTATTTTCTCAGGTGTTTCCAACATTCTGGTTGAGGTTTTCAAAGCCTGATGCTCAAAGTTGGACCTCTAAAATTCCTATGCACACTGCCATGAAATAAGTGCTGAACACCCAAATATTGCATGAGGATATTGCATTTCCCAGTCAGCTATATAAATAATGAGTCTCCATAACACAGAGTTTACAGAGCTGGCTACTGGCTTTCACACTCTAGCACTGCCTGCCCCTGTGCCTTTGTCTCCGGCTTGTTCCTGATACAGTATTACGGCACAAGAACAATACACAAGCCCTCAGCAGCTTGCTGTCTCAAAATGAACGGCATTCCTACAACCGATTAATCTGCCAAAAAAAGCCAAAAGTCACATCTGACTAAAAGAGCTTTCCACTTCAAGGCTTGTTCCACAATTCAGTTCAGCTGACAAATGCAAAGACAAGAATTTCTCAACTGTGCAGTTTCCAGTAAGGGATGACCTGCCCCTATTGTTAGGAGAGCTGGGAAAAGAGAAGCAATCCTCTGAAAAGGATACAACTTGGGGGGCATTACTGGGATGTAACACTAGGAAAAAGCTACCACTTGCCTACAAGAAGAGAGTCAGGATCAGTTCCCCATATTCGCAAAGTCACTGTGCAGGGGCTGAGCATTACAAAAAATGCTGGTGACACAGAGGAAAGGTAGGGCCCCTCTGCCCTTGGAACATTTCCTTGTTCCCCACCTGAAGTGGTAGCCAATGAAAAAGAAAGAATAGAGAGTATGTGGTGCTACAGATGTGGCACATTTACACCATAGGCTGAAATGCAGTTGAGCAGTGTCCAAGAGGATACAAGGGCTGCATGAGATGCTATAAATATAAAGAGAAAAACATATAGGCATATGCTGAGTTCTGCTCATATCCAACCCCAAACATTTACCACCCTGTTTATCCAATTACCATCCCATTTAGCTGAGCAGTGCTTAACTGAAATTCTTCAAGGTTAGAGCCCCAGGAAGAGTTGCTTTCCTGGTCAATTCTTTGATTGCCTTTACCTCCATCTCTCCAAATACGCTGGATGCCCCCAAACCATTTGGGATAAGCAAACTTGTGCTGAATTTTCCGTCTGTATAGTTCATTCACTACTTAAGCAGGGAAAAAAAACCCAACCTTTGCTTGTTCAGCTAGCTTAATATTGAGGGTAGGCAAAGATGTCTTCCTTCCATGAATATGCTAAAAATTAATCCAATTTGCATGGGAACATATAAGCAGCAAATATTTACTTATGACTGAGAGGGAACTGATCCAAGTATGTAAGCTAAAGGTAGATATTAAAAAAAAAAAAACAAATCAGCATAAACATTGATCACTGTAACTTTCCTACAATTAGCTACCAGGTATAATTAATTTGTGCTTCCAGCCATATTAAATTGCTAACAAGCATAACATGTTTGAAATAAAGAAATAATTCAAATAAAATGCAATTAGGGAGATCCAGTTATTTCAGTCTGGGCAAAGTGACCCTCACTTTAATAGCCTGATAGTTAATGAAGCTGACTTTAAAAGAATTCCTTTTTCTCCCTATGAATATTATCTTTATTTTTTCCTAAACTTCATACTGAAGTTTCAAAATTTAATTAAATATGTTACACAGTCTGGAGGAGTAAAAAGCAAGAGATATGTCAGCAATAGAAATGGCAGACTTCTTGTAAGCAGTCTGCCAACCAAGGGAGTCATATGCTAGGTTATTGTTGAACTGAAACAGAAGGAGATAAAAAACACATAGGCATGTATTTTTATCCACTTTCAGTTAAGCATTGTGAAAGGTCGCATTCTTTTAGCTGAAACCTTCCCTACTCCTCTAAGGATAAGATTGCAAAGGAGAGGTAAAATTGTCAGAATAATTTTTTTACTAGAAAACAGATCTCTAGTTTAGTGCAGAGGATCTTTACTTCTAAAGAGGATCTTTACTTCCTCACTGTGTTTTGAAAAAGACTCCTGGCTGTGGGCTTAAGATTGTGTTTGATCAAAAACAGCTCAGAAGGATCAGCCAAAGTCAGCATCTCACTCTCTTAATGCTTTTCTGCTCAAGGCTCATAAGAAGAGGATTGCCATGAACAGGGAGTACAGGAACATTGCCGTGAAGCAACTTTGCGCATTTGTGCATAGATGAACCATAAGCATTTTAGCAGTGACTGAAGACATTGACAGACACGTACATCATTAACTAGACCTTCTTTAGTTTGTTAGTGTTCCTCTGCTGAAGTTTTGTAGCCTCTCCATCAGAGCAGACTGCATGAACATTCCTCACCCACATCTCAAGCAAAGCTGCTTTTTCCATGGACTATAAAGTTGAATTGAAGCAAGCTCAAAAACTTGTCACCAAAGTAGATGAGAAGTATTCATCTGACCTGATACAACCTCATTTCCAAGGATCACCACATCAGGTTTAGGCAACCTATAGATACACAATTCTTGGTGCATGAGTAGGAAACAAAGATAAAAAATGAGAGCTTAAGAAAAAAAAGAGACAAAGAAAATAATCACACTAGCTTTTTTGCTCATCTGGTGCCATGTTACGAAAATATTTAAGCACCTAGGAAGTTATTCATCTATCATCTTATGGAGAAAATACAGACGAGTATTCATCCTGTCTCTACAGAGGAGAAAAGAGAACACAAATTCAGCATGGCTGCACTCCTGATTCAACAACTTACTAAGATATTGATAATTTGGTTCTGAGAAAAAAAGTGGGTTAGTAAAGAAAAAAGATTAAGAAAGAAAGAAAAAGAACTCCAGGAGGAGGTGCAGTTAAAGGACACGGCAACTCTTTTCTTATTACTTCCATTCTATTTTAGCAGAGTAGAACATTACATATTGATGCTAAATAAGCAAGACTCATGCAACAGAGAGGGGATACCTTCTGCAGTTTCAGAGAATAACAGAGAAGAACCAGCCAAGGCAGAGCAGGCTGTATAAATACATGTGGAAGGCAGGCAAACCCAGACTCTACTCAAGAACCCCTGCTTCCCACTTGTCCCCTGGTGCTGAAATGAGCAGTTGAGCTCAATCTTTCAAACCTGTCCAAGTGTTTTGAAATGTATGCTGGAGAAACAAACACAAAAAGAAATTCTTTCAGCCTGTACAAGCAAAGGCATAAGTAGCCAAGGCATGGGATATTCAGAAGATTTTCTCAAGCTGTGACAGGACTTTCTCCATTGGCTGCTGACCAGGGACTTACTCTAATACTTACATGACCTTCACTCTTTCCATTAGTCTACATCAGCCTATTTCCATCTGCTTCACCACTATACTTTTACTCGTCCTCTTACCAATTCCTTTCATGCACAGAACCTCTTCCTAGCCAAATCCACCCACAAAAATACTTCTATTAAATTACATGAATTCACTAGAAATCTAAGCAAAATTATCTGTCAAAAAATAATTGATTAAAGATCAGGCATTCATTTGCTCCGTTAGATTGCAATGGCTTATACTCTACCCTATTGTTCACATTCAGTCTAGCTTTTTCTGTTTGGGCTGCAAATACTGTGAACTGTACCTCCTAAACATGAGTTCAGCACCCAAGAACAGTTTAGGAAAAAACCCAATAATAATATTAAGAATTGCCACAGTTCCTAGCAAAGAACACCATAATGTCCTTATGTACACCATCTGTAAATCCATGATCTTCTCACACTTTATGTGCCCTGTGCTGTGCTAACCCCTCATTGCAAAAACAATAGGTTCAACAGCTTAGACAAGGGTAAGAAGGATGAACCAAACTGAGGGATCATGGTGGCTTCTGCCCTGGAATCAGTGGGAAAGAAATCTCATCTTCAGAGTTTCTGCTTGCCTTTTACACAGCACAATACACAATTACTAGCACCACATCCAGCAAGACAAGTCTACTGTGTCTTGCACAGAAACCCTCAGTGGGCATTTCCCCACCTATCCCCAGAGTCATAGAGATTGACATGATGAATTCAAGCTGAGTGCACAAGCAGCATGTAGGAGAAAGTCAGAAGATGCTGACACTCACCTGTGCAGCAGTGAGTGTTACAATAAATGTGTTACAGATTTCTTAGGTATTTGGTTGGTTGTGCAGTTACCCTCAGCAGGCATTTTGCTGCATCTCCAGCTGCCACAGAAATGGGCATGTAGACATTCAGGTAAAAAGGGGCTCCACAGGAGAACGTTACAAGGTCCTTTAGAAAGTAAAGATCACTGTTTTCCCATTTTCCAATAAATAACAGTCTCATCTTCATATTAACTTCATAATAAATATGCAGTGCTATTCTTGTTTCATATAGTATTGCTTTTAGAAAGTAAATATCACTCTTTTCCCATTTTCCAATAAATAACAATTAGTCTCATCTTCACATTAACTTCGTAATAAATATTCAGTACTACTCTTGTTTTGTACAGTACTGCTTTCTTAAACCTTCACTGTATTTTATATACAAAATATATTAAAAAAATCTTTTCTGTATAAATATATATATATATGCACATGCACACACAAAAACACAAGTCTGATGCAAAATCTTCTGTCAAGGTCCCCACTAGTGAGAAAGCATATGCGATTGAAGGGAAAGCTGGGCAGCCTGATACATGACAGAGATAAGGAAATTAAAGAGTGTCCTCAAAAAGACAGATAAAAATTGACTGTATGCTACATCTTCCAGCCTGAGAGCAAAGGGATGCAAAATGAAACTTGCAAGAGCAAGACTTAGGAAAAATAACAGATGATAGCTCTGTTCAATGCAGAATTCCCTGCAAAAGGATACTGTGGATAGAAAAAGTTTGCAGGGGCTGACAGGAAACCTATTCAAGAGCAGTGAGGAGGCAGACATTTTGGGTTATAAAATGGAAAAAACACACACATCATATTTATGAAATGTTGGGAATTGGGAGAGTACTTTGAAGTATATTTCTTTCCTTATTTTTGGTCTTCCCTCTGCATCTGCTTGTAAGCACCTGGATAGAGGGCTCAATGAACCCTTAGACCAAGCTAGAACAGATGTTCCTAAACTCTTGAATTTTGTGTCTATCACAAGAGGACCTATTACAAGTTTGTGCCCTAACAACCAGTCACACAGTAGTCAGTAGATAAGCACAAATTTTAAATCAAACCTCTTGAGTCTAGAACTAATGTTTTAACTATACCATAACCTTCCTCTCTGACACAAGGCATACTGCTGTATCAGGTCTTTTTCTGGAGGACAAAGTATCCTGGGATGCAGCTCACAGATCCAACAGTTCACAGAGTTACTGTACATTGACTATGGTCATGGGAAAATGTTGGGGTTTTCTTTTATAAAGAGGGTCTTGGGTAATATGTAAATGCCATGAGAGGTTAGCACAAGAAATTATTTTTGCAGCATGTGAAAGTGTGCTGTGCCAATTTTCAGAAGGTCCAGATCTAGCCAAACCTCATGACAGACACAGAGGCAAGTGCACAGCTCTCAGTGCCATTGCCCATTAGAGATGGGCAGGACCAGCTGAGAAGTCAGAAAGAAACATATGCAAAACTAGTAATTTACAATAGATCGTTTCATTGCCCAATCTATCTGAAGTAGCTCTGACAGAAAACAGTTCAAGTAGAAAATCTCCTTTTTTGGTAACATAATATTTTACAGACATTCTGTCCTTATAGAAAAGTCCTACAATATTTAATTGAGATGAAAGCTCATACACTTCTGTAAAAATCACTTTCATAACCTATAAAGCAGGGAAGCTTTTTGTGCATTTTTATTATTCCAGTGCAGAGGTCTATGGAAAGAAAACAACATTTTAATTCAAGTAGTTAAAAAACTCCAACTCTAGAACTCTAAGCATTTTTCTGATCATATTATATGAGATTCTATATAAAGACAGAAGCATTTTTCAGACTGTGAAATAATTAAAGCAAAAGAGAGTAAGCTGCTTATAAATAGGTTTCAAAGTACATGCAACACTGTCACAGAGTACCTGAAATTGTGTAGGCTATTTGAGACTGGGTATAATGGGATAATAGTTTTACCCTGTTTCTCAAAATACATGAGCTAATAGTTTTCTAAAAGTACAAGCTTACCTGATTCACCCATTATGCAAATAACTTTCTCTTGATATCTTCTGATGAGTTAATTCTTATTGTTAACTGTGGGAAGAGCCATCTAATACACAGTCATGGGAAGACCATGAGACCTTTATGATTATATTTGTGAGTCTGGAATGTGTTCTGCACTTTATATAGCAAAGTAATATAAATAGACCAGAAGATGCAGCCAGGTTAGGAATGAGCTTTTTGTTACCTATGCACAAATATGCAAGGATAAGCTAAGTATTCTTGCAAAGTTTGGAATCTTTTTTGGTCAAAGTATGGAAAGAAATGGCTGAGAATAGACTGAGAAGTTATTTGAAGCAGGATCACCTTTTCATATTTGCTAGAACAAAGGCTTTCAAGGACTGGCTTAAATGAGTCCCAGGCTGCCTATTAATTCCCAAAAAAATGACGTAGGAGTTCTCCAAATTTAATTACCTGCTAACTGTTTATAAGTTGGGTTTGGGGGCTATAAAATGGCACGCTATGGATCAGACATCTCCCAAATAAATAAATCTTAATCAGAAAAGTGAACCCTATTGCACATTTGAAGTTACCAATGCATGCTAAAGGCTCCAGATAATTATGAAAGAGACAACTAAGTCCAGCAGACCACAAATGGCACAAAAGAAACTTGCAGGATTAGACACAGTTCGAATAATATTGCTGAAAACATACAGTAGAATTTAAATAGAGAGCAAAGCATATCATGCATAAGAATTTGAACAGGAAGCAGACTGAAAAACAACTACAAGCAAAGAGGGAAATGAACAAGTCTATTTGATCTTTCCAGCTGACTTAAATGTGAACACTTAAAATAGTGACAACTAATTTGTGATGTAAAATTATTCCTGTTTTAATTAAATTAAAATAAATGAATGTGATTAATTATCTAGGTTGGGAGACATGTCTACCCAGACAGAATTCCTCACACAGACCCATTGAGAAGTGGGTGGATCAAGCTGACCTAAATTTGCTTTGGTGTTAGAAACTAAAAATAAGAGTTTCCAAAGCTGTCCAAGAGCTGTTCAACTAGATCCATCCAACAGTCCTGGTTTCTTGGCTTCAACCTCTGGAGCACTGCAATGACTCTTCTTCTACCTGTACTACGTTTGCCTGCTGGGATGAAGCAGATAAAGTCCACAAGATAGATTTTGTTTGGGGTGTCTACTTTTTCTGTACACACTAATGACTTCTTACAGAGTGAGGTGTGGGTCAGAAGTTATTCCTGTGGTGCTGCCCACCATATTTTATAGATTCTATCCTCAGTATCCTTTTGAAAGTTCATGAAATGGGAGCACAACTGCTTTCATTTCTCCTGGGTATATTCCCTACTCTGTATTAAAAATTCTAATACAGAGCTGCTGCTCAGGTTATGGAAGAATAGCATTTCTGATATTTTAAACAAAGACAGCAGACTTTCCAAGGTTATTTCTTTTACATAATCTCCTGGCCTGCCAAGTAGCCCATCACATGGTGTATGCAGATGCACCAGAAGACAGACAACTTTCATACTGTAAATTCTTTTGCTGTTGTGTGAATGACAACAACATTTTCTACTCATTTTTGTGGCAGTGATTCCAGCCTTATCAAAGATTGCCAGTCCAGTTACTCAGATTTAACAGCACTTTGCATTTTAGAATAAATTTTTCTGACCCTCTTTTTCCTTTTTATGTCCTCACTTCCCACCATTGTTTTTTTTTAGAAGCAATTTGCTTTCTGCCATTTGCTCTCTCAGCAGGGCTGTTATCAGCACTAGTCACTAAGGAAGGACAGCTGGTAAGGGAGAGAAAGTTAGATCTGTAAGAACATAACCATGGATTTAAACATGTGAGCCTGCACTGTAAATTCTTTTGCTATGCAATTTGTATCAAACTCACTCCGTAAGTCAAGGGCATACCCCGCAGCACGTAAAGTTCATAGAAACAGTCAAGTAAGACCAAGAAGCACACACTTGTACAGATAAAGCAAACGAAGAGACCATTTGTTGCAGAGCAGCATTTGTAATTCTGAGAACTGGCCCCTCATTCTGAAGCGGATAAAGTGGTTTGCAGAAAAAAGATGAGACTCACAGCTGGAGGAAACACAGGTGTCAAAGTCTGTTGTTACTGCTTTTGTTGTGGCTCAGAACACGCAGGCACACTTGATATGCATAAAAGCCAAAACAGGAGCAAATTCAGGCCAGGACTAAATGGGTAAAACAGCCAGGTGGTTCATATTTTCCTCTTGCTTGTGTTTTGCATGATGAAGTCTTTCCTAGTGAAGACAACCCAGAGAGTGCAGTGCAAGATGAAGATCTGAACTGCTGTTTTCAACCTGTCTTCTGCAGCAGTTTCAGAACTGGCTTTAGTAGGAATTGCACTTACACTGGAGCTGAATTTGGCTCACTCCAAGGAAACTGCTGATTTAGCTGCCTGGGTATTATCTGGTTGGCTTCCTCTAACATATTTAGCAGTGAAGTTTCAAACTCAATACAGTAGTCCAAAGGGAAGCTGGAGCTTACTGGAGTCACTGCCTAAAAATCAGCTTGTCTTACTTACATACCATTTGACACAGTTATTGATTTTCCTTTGGTTCAAACTCATACTAGCTAGCAGACCTTGGCAGCTGCCTATTTCCTTTCCTATTAAAAAGCTCAGACATGACACTGGTTTTATAGGAGAAAGTGGCAGGGAATCAGACTCTGCACTGGCATTCCAATGGTTTAATTGAAGATGAACATTTTGTTCAACTCTTGCCCCTTTCCCCGGGGTGGCCAGCAGTGCTTCAAATGCCTGCTGACTTAAATGGAGACAGCTGCAGGACACGGACTCATGTATCACAAGCTGCATGCAAGAGGAGATAGCTGAAGGGCAGAACTTCAAAGCCACTGGTTGTAACCACCCGGACAGCACAAGGCTGCTGCGGCTGCCAGCTGGTAGCTCCACGCTGAAATGTAGGGACATGGCCTCACAAACAACTGGACATTTGCCATATCTTGGAGGTGCTGTATATCTACCCCAGAGAGAGGCAGGAAAACAGAGGTGAGGAAAGCACAGATTGCTTTAACATTTCTATTGGGCTTTCTCAGCTCCTCCAAAAACTCATAGCAGTGCATCAACATGTGGGTCTTGCTCCTCCTTCAAGGAAAGGACTGCAATTAAAGTGAGGAAGGACTGAGCTGATTTTAGCCTGCTTCCTCTAGCACACCAGCTTCAAACAATGTTTTAAAACTTTTGTAGAATACGAACAACCACAGTTTAAATATTATTTCTTGGTACTTGAAGATTATCTAGCAATTCTTTCACTTTCACAGGAACTTATCCATATGCTGATCAGCATCAAAAGTCTCAGGCAGTATTGACTGGGAAAGACACAGTGGCCTCTAACACTAATTTTGATGCATAATTTATTTTCAGACTCACACAGAAGAATCTAGCATAGAAGACAATTCAGGGAATTCAACTGAAAATAGTCTTTTAACCTAGGGATGTGTGAGCATGAAGGCCTTATGCTTTATTTCTACTGCCAGTGTCTGACACAGCACTGACTGAGCCACTTGGTGTGACTGCAGTTTGGGCTCAACAAGTCAATTCTAGACACGCTAAATGAGTCAATTTTAGACATGCCAAAAGTTGACCCATGCACTAAGTACTTCAAGAAACCAACAGAGCAAGTGGCACCAATTCACCATTTCGACCAAAATCTGCTGAATGCAGGAATGGAAGAGAAGATGAAAAGCTTAGCAAACTTCATGGCTTTTTCTCATCCCTTTCAGTTAGAACTGCCTCATTAACACAAATTAGAAGCAAAGAGGGACTCTGGCAACCAGAAAGGAATAGCGGAAGGCACCACAGATTGCTGTTTGTGTGGTGGCAGTGCTGAAAAGGCACATTGGGCTGACCAACCATGCACAGAAAATGCCTCTGTGGAGCTTGCCAGATTGTTTCCTATGTTTCAGTTGTGTCTGAGACTTAGATCTCCTAACCCACATGTGTTTTATGTTTCTACAAGTTGGCACCAAACCTCTTTCTTGCTCTGTGAGCTCTCATGCTAGCTTCACCTGGCAAAAAGGCCCTCAGGAAGGAGGCAGTGATGCTCTACAGCTAGAAACAGGCCCTACTTCAGAGCAGCTGGGTTGGAAGGCATACATTCCCCAACCACAGCTTCATAAAATCATATGCGGAAACTTCCATCCCAGAACCAAACCCATGGAGACAAGTGTTAAGCAGCCTTCATCCTCACTGCTGGAGCACAAATGGACTACAGCAGGAGAACTGACATCACAAATGCATTTTAATGGGAGAGCCACAATCCTATGTTCTTATTTGCTTCCCAACTTATGTTTCTGGGCTCATGTGATTAACTATCATCCAGTGTTCCAAATTAAGAGCAAATGAAAGGTATAACTGCCAAAACTGCTGGACTAGTGTTGTTGGATGTTCTACTTCATTTACTAACCCCATTTTTTTTATTTCCCCTTTGAAAACAATAGGCTAATTCACCCAACCACATTGGGCCTGTAGCATTGTGATCCAGATGGAAGAGGTTCTCAGGAGTCTTCCACAGTCTTGCAAATTATCCAGGCCCAAATTATTCATGAAACCACAAAGGTTTATACCAGAGATACTATATATAATGGACCTGCACTGATGTCACATTTTCCTGTGATGTAAATAGGGATGGATGATCTGAATATACACCTCTGTATTGTAATTTCTGTCACACTTCAACTGCTTCTCATTCACACAACATACTGAGCAACTCTGCTTACTTATGATGTTTAAACTCAGTAAAATACTCTTCAGAAGGTGCAGCTGTCATAATTTATTAATGGATAGTTTATAGCAGCTCTGTGAATGGAAAATTAAATCCTTTAACTATTTCTGTCCAGCTAGGAAGATTTCTTTATTCAGGGAGTAAAAAACTCTGATTGGAATACAGGTAAAAAGAAGTCCTCCTTACAAAATCAGTGCAATTTGGGCAAATGACACATTAGTAGTGGAGGTTGAAGAACCCAGGTCTGCTGTTCAGTACAAGGCACATTAGACTAAATCCATTTAGGGGTGAAATTTTGCCTCCAGTTATATCTCCACAATGCTATTAATTTAGAGAACAGCTGGTCTGGTAAACTTGTGTTAGCTGTTCAGGAGCCTGTAGTGTGCAAAACCTCACAAAGGGTTGAGAGCACCACACCCTCTGAGTCACAGAAGGGCCCTACAGGGCAATGGGAGAGACAGAGAAAGCCATTCAAACATTTCCCATAACAAAGGAAGATGCCTGGAAAGAAAACATCCCTGTGTTGCTGGTTTTGTCCTTACAAAGAAATTCCCAATTGTCAGCTGTCTGTCAAATTCCATAAAGCTGGAAGCAAGGTGGTAACTATACCGCTACCTCAACACTTGAGGGAATACCTTACTCAAAACCTTACTATGATGAGGAAAATCCATCTACCAGTATTGATCACCGGTACACTAGCAAGTTCTGACTCTCAGTATGAGCAGCAGAAATTTGAAGGCATATCAGAAATTTTCAAGTGCTTTCTTCCAGAACACTGGCAACACAATGAAGAACAGTAAAAGAATGACTGCTAGACTTGCAAATGTTTTTCTATCTTTTAACAATCCATTACATTCACTAAGGAGGAAGGTACAGAATCATTTTGGCCCGATGACTATAGTACTAGGACACTGGGAAGACCTTTTTTTTAAGCAATCATTAGAGACCCACATTTCAGGGAACAACTTATAAGAAAAATGTATCTTTCAACTGTGACTTGAAGGCAAGCTATGATTGGGAGCAATTGGAGCTGGCCATATCGCAAGCTGCTGCAACTATGTGCCGTTCTGCATTCTGTCCTCGGGCAGCCATAGCAGTAGGGAGGCATAGTACAGATTTTTATTTATCCTAACCTGCTTTGTTGTTTTCTGTAGCACAGGGATCATTAAGAAAGAATTTTTTCAGATACAGAAAAACATAACCCACATTTTTAATGACCTCTCTATCACAGTTTCCCACTTCATACACAGCTAATTATTTTTCACTTGCAGATTTCCTGGTCAGCCAAGAAAAATCTAAGAGCTGCTAATAAATGGTGATCACACTAAATATTCTGGCACGTGGGGACAAGATGTGCTATGCATCAACCTTCTTCTGCTCTTAACCTTTGAAAGTTTTGAAGACAATGGAATAGAGATGGCATCTCCTCTAAAATCACACTTTCCTGTTTGGATTTGGATTCCAAACTAAGGCAGGAAGAGAAGAAGCAACTACTGGGATTTCCAAGCTGCACCTGGCTATGTCTCCTTTGGCATTCATTCCATACACTTTAATGAAGAGGACAGAACATGACACAGAGGAGGCTTTTCAGAGCAGAGGGGAATTTTGCAAACATTTGGGGGAATAATGTAAGTTAGAAACATTATAACTCTGTCAATAACATGTTATACTTGAAAGGGCCTGGGTATATCTATCACTTAGCAAGTTACAGTCTCTCTTTTAGGGGAGTTTCTGGATATAAAACTCTTACCTGATTTGATGGACCAGTGCTTTCAAGCTAGTCAGCACCTGCTCTCAAAGTTGATATACTGTTTTAAGTGAAGCCAAAGGATCAAAACTTAATTAGCAGTGAAATACTTATACTGATCATTTTGCTCCAGATCTCCTGAGGGACATAGATTTGTCTCTATCTGGAATTCCCACCCTACCCTCAGCTACTTGTTAGGAGGTTTGTGTTTTGTCGTTTGGCAGACACTTACCTGCCGCGCGTGCTGCGGTGGAAGAATGCTTTTGGCAGCAGAGGCTGAGTGGCTCTGGGAGCTGGGGAGGCAAGTTGTAGCAGTTTCATCTCTTATGAGTGCTCCAGCTCTGCCAAACCAAACAAGACAAGGTGACATGCTTCTCTTGCTCTCTCTCAGTAGACAGACTCATTAGTTATCTGTTGGTCCCATGACAGGGTTTGCTGGGTTTTTTTTCTTTCCTGCAGGGATAACAGTCATTCAGGTGTAAGACTTCAATTAAAAGGCTTTCTTTCTCTGCCAGCCACAGCAGTGAGAGTCACACCACAGCTTAGGAAAAGAGTTTTGCTTCCAGCAGAAGCACAGAGGTGAATTTTTAGCTGTTACCAGTGGGATTTTCACAGGTGGTATCAGATGCCCAGCTCAATCTCTCACAAGGCCTTAGCAAACTCTCTCAAGTAATACAAAAGTACAAAGTATTGTTATGAAGGAATGACACTGGCGAGAATTCAGGCCATAAGGGTCTTAACACCTCTGCTGGACAGAGTCTGTTACTAAGAGAAAGAACAAAACAAACTCAATCACAGCCTATAACAGCTGGCCCCTGATGTCTTGCTCACTTGCTGGGGCAATGAGGTGGTTTTTTGGTCACTTAGATAACAAAGCTAACCTTTGTCATTCCCTTAATTTTTGCAAATCTCCAAACACATCTGTCTAAATATCCATGACCTAGGGGGAAAAAATAATGTATTTAAAACACAAAATGGGTGCCAAATCTAACTCATCAGTCTCTGCTGAGATTCTTGAGAGTCTTGGGAGGTGGGACCTCAAGCAATTTATTTTGGCGTTGTTCTCAGTGAGGGAACCTTTTGATGGCAGTGATTCTGGAAAGGACCTGTGCTTTGAGAAGAAAGCAGGGTAAGCATTAATGCAAGAGCACAAGAAAGCCTTAATATAAGTATTGCAAAAGCAGAGAAAAAAAAAAAAAAAAAAAAAGAAAAAAAAAGAGATAAAATCCATCTGAATTTCATTGATTTTAATTGAGGAAGAGTAAGAGGGCAAGAAAAGGAATAAAACACAGTTTAAACTTGTGAGCAAGTCCCTCTCATCTAGGTAATCCATTTCACTACACAGGATTGCCCTTACCACAATTCAGGGGCTTTGTTCCTCCTTTCCTTCTGTCTCCAGATAGAAGGAAACTGTCCCAACCTATTGGTACTATCTTTGAGATACTTTTCTCTGATCAAAAACATTTCCACCATCACTAATAGCATGCAGAGATACATTACAGTGTATCTCTGCCCCAGAATTCAGTCCCAGAAACAAGGGAGATACAGAAAAAACGTGTTCCTGTAGTTGGAAAGCTCATTTACCTTTTGTCTTCTATATTTATTTTATAGCCCTAATGTTTTTTAGTATACTGTCTGATCTGACAAATGTGCCTAAGGTCTTACAGTTTAGTTTTCTTTTTTCAAGCATACCAACACCAAGTAATCAAGGCAACTATCAGTTATTATCTTTTTCAAGTTGTAGTTGTGACTAGGATGTCAAGAAAAGAACCAGACAGAAGGCTTTTTGGCTAATTCTGCTTTCTTATCTTCCCACTGCTATTTCTTACATTAAGAAAATATTTTGTTGTTGCTAGACTTATAAGTCTTCCAGAGCAGCTGAAGAGATGTTACTCAGGCGTTAGACTGGGCTGTGGTAAAGCTGGGTACCCTTCTCTGTCTTTGCCTGGACATCGTATGAGCCCATGCCTGCCATGTATTAACCTACTTGCCAGGCTGTCTGCCCGGGGTCAGGCAGTCTCTCCTGCTCAATTTGTTACATTTTACATAGGATAAATCACTCATTATAGCTCAGTGCACAAAATAATTTTATCCTAAATGGTTCAACGAGTCATGGGGGAAGCAGAAAAGGATTGCAGTCCCTGCTTCAGGAGACATTTAAACTCCTAAGTAGTCAGTGTAATGCAGCCTGGAGCACAGATCTCATTTCCCCTAGGTGAGTGCACTAAGCCACAAAATTATTCTCCCTATGGCCTTCAAAATATTTCAAGTATTTTCCCAATAAAAGTAGAACAAGAGGATTTAAGAACCTCTCCTTCAACCACCTAAATAAAGTCCTAATATCTGAATGATATAAATTCAAGATGAGGAAGGAACATAACCCTGACCTCCTACATACAGAATAAGTGCTCTAATCATTGAGTTCCTGGATGAAAGGGATTGCATTTACTTTACTATTTCCTCTCCTTAAAAGTCCCATAAAACAAGACATTCTATGTGACACTGAGTATTTTGACCTAAATGAGAAAAATCCATTCACATCCTAATGGGGGAAAAAATTTTAGTCATGTGAAGTTGAACTTTAATTAAAACTTTCAGTTCAACTGATCTGATTTTCTTCTCGAATTTTTCCCATTTAGTTGCTAACACAACCTGCAATACCAGTGATTTCCACATGCCTTGTCCAAATCTGAGTTAATCAATCAGATGATTTAACTAGGACCTTCTGTAAACAATCTGTTTGAAAAGCCAACACTTTTCTGTGTGGAATATCCAGCCCTCCTTTCTAAGGGACTTCTGTTTGAACACAGGAATTGAAAAAAAAAGGCAGTTCTTGATTGAATCTTGTCTTGTGCAGTCTCAGCTTGTAAGGAATTTTGTGAAATTAAATTTGCTCTAAATACATAAAAATATATACATACATGTGCATGTGCAGTTTGCTTTAAAAGAGAGAGATCAGCTAGAGAAAACACCTGTTTTCCACTGCTAGTAAAAGGTTGTCGCTATAGTACAGTCCTCGCATGGATTGCTTACCCATGATCCATCAGGCAACTAGGTTAAACCCCCATCCCATCAGCCAGCTGGATTTATACCATGTTCAAGTACACTATGTCCAGAATTTCAACTGTCATGCTAGGAAAAATGAAAGTTTCTCCTTGAGAGGCATGGTTCTCTTATTTTTGATGTCTTTATCATGGCCCCTCATCTGCTCCTGCTGTTCAGAGATGTACCTAGGATCTATCTCAATCATTCTCTGCTCCTGATCAATCCAAGAGACACTGAACTCATCAGCCCCCACTTCGAGATTAACCCACTGGAATGGCATCTTCAAAAAGCTCATTATTTATTCATAACTAGGCCAAAGGCTCTTGCTCTAAGTACTGACAATGTCCAGCTCATTACAAGTTTTGGACATGGGTACTAAAAGTTGCTGAAAACTTTCTCAGTTATTAATCTAGGCAGGAAAAGAGTCTGGAACAATCAGTACCAGGACAATCACTTGGGAAAAATTGTACTCTTATGGCCAGTAGGATTGTCCTCCAGCTCTTCTAGGAGTAAAGAGAATCTGGAAAGTCTTGAAAAATCCATGTCCTTTCCCAAAAACAAAGGACTGTTTCTGAAAGACTGTTTTCTTTCTTCCTTGTCCTTGTCCTTTTTTTCCATTTGTCCTTGGATAGCCATAGCTAAAAGGAGTTACTCAGCGCTTAAACAAAACAATTGGCCATAGTTCATAACCACTAAAAAGACAGAACTCAAGTTTGCTGGAAATTGAACTTTCATTCAAAACTCTTTTGTATTTTAAGTGATGGAAGGAGCAAAACTAAAGTGTTTCCAGTCCTTTCAGGAAGGTTGGAGCTCCAGGCAGGGACCTGAAATCCCCAGAGACATATTGGTGGGAATCTTGGATGCTGCACTAGAAGGAGAACCAGCCAGACTTCCTCCTCATCTCTTAATGAATGATAGAATCACAGAACAGGTAGGCTTGGAAAGGACCTTAAGGTCATCTAGCTCCAATCAGCATGCCATGGGCAGGGACACCCCACACTAAACCATGCCATCCAAGGCTTCCTCCAACCTGGCCTTGAACACTGCCAGGGATGGAGCACTCACAACTTCCTCAGGCAACCCATTCCAGTGCCTCACCACCCTAACAGGAAAGAATTTCTTCCTTATATCCAATCTAAACCTCCCCTGTTTAAGTTTTAACCCATTTCCCCTTGTCCTGTCACTACAGTCCCTAATGAAGAGTCCTTCCCCAGCATCCCTATAGGCCCCCTTCAGATACTGGAAGGCTGCTATGAGGTCTCCACGCAGCCTTCTCTTCTCCAGGCTAAACAGTCCCAACTTTCTCAGCCTGTCTTCATATGGGAGATGCTCCAGTCCCCTGATCATCCTCGTGACCCTCCTCTGGACTTGTTCCAACAGCTCCATGTCCTTTTTATGTTGAGGGCACCAGAACTGCACACAATGCTCCAGGTGAGGTCTCACAAGAGCAGAGTAGAGGGGCAGGATCACCTCCTCATTCTCACAGTCTCGGCATCTGTCTTCCAAGGCTTGGGTGATGTGGTCAGAGCCTTTGCTAGTGAAGACTGAGGCAAAGATGTCATTACGAACCTCAGCGTTCTCCAGATCCAGTGTTGAATTCAACTGTCTCCTGAAAAACTGTTCAATTTCATCCAGCCAGTCCCTCCTCACAGCAAAGTGCTAATAGACTGAGTATTTTGGCTGAAGTTCTGAGACACCCTTGCTTCCCAAATGCCCAGCTCCATATTTCTCCCATACCCCAGTTGGGCTATACAGGACATTATATGGGCTGGTAGATGCATGTTACCAGTACCTTTTAATACCACAGAACAATACAGATGTGGTTCAAGGGGATGAAAGGTAGCTTATGCACAGCGTATTTAGGCAGCAGAAAAAATCAGAAATATTTTCGCATACCTAGCCAGTTAAATACATCTTTCCTGAAAGGAATTACTTAGCATTTAGCCAGAGATCCCAGACAAAATCTGTTTCAGGCTGTGCTTAGCACAACATACACATGTGTGTGCTTGCAGATACAGACTTGGTGTGTAAACATAGCTGCAGACTCTGTCCCCAAAAGCCTACATTCTTTTGAAACTTCTTATACCTTTCATCACACCTGTCACCTAACTCTCCCTCTTAGCATCCTGCTGACCTCTACAAACTCACAAGAGTTAATCTGCTTCTTTATACCTTCTTGTTGCAATGATTTGCCCATTTAGGCTGACTGTCTTAGGCACAGATGATGTTGGCATGCTATAGACCTCAACAAATGCAAAGACACTGGTAAGCTCATAGCGTTGCCAGAAAGACCTTTGAAGCCTGCAGACAGGTCTGCAGAGCCACTTTTTACCAACCACAGCTCCCTGTGGCCTACCGTTATTCACCATTTAGGCCCATTCAGCAGCAGAACTAAAACACAGAGACAGCAAATCCTGCTGCAATCCTCTCCATATACAAAACACTTTATTATAACGGAATAAGGGGTTCAGCTCTGCTGGACCAAATCAAGTTGGCCAGTGTTAAGTATCACATTTTAGATTCAAATCCCTGCTAAACCCTCTGCTTACATTCGTGGTTAACATTATTTTTATATCTGTCTTCAGAAATGAAAGACAGCAGCAGCTCACACATAGCAGCAACACCACCAGCAGCTTTTAAAGGCCAACTCCATAGATTAAAGGGTGATACACTGAGCACCAAAATCCCACCACCCTAGCGTCTACTGATTAGGTTGGGAGAAAAGCTGAGTGACAAACATGTTTCCAATCTGCCTAGCCCATGCAGCGAAATGGAGCAATCTGGTCTGAAAAGGGATTTAGACTTTTGTTGTGCACAAGGGGAGAAAAAGCTGATGTAAATCCATCAACAATGCTCTCCCTCTTGGTGATCTCGGAGATAAGGAACAGAGTCTGGACACAGTTCATATCCTACCTCTCACCAGGCCCCACACTTCCACTCAAAGACAAAAGCTGGCAGATGAGGGCAAACGATGCTGCCTTGCTATTGAGCTGCCTGCTCACATCAAAACATTGTACAATGCATGGAGCCTGCCCAGGGTATTTGATCTAACAGTTTTTAAAGGGAAAGAGAATCCCCAGGACATAGAAAGAGAAATACATGGTCTTTTAGTTATTAAAAAACATTGATATTAATTAATATGTGTATAGCACTGCATATGTAAAAAGGATCTTTGCAGACAGAGAGGTCTTGCTCCAACCTGTTTACAGTCTACACCAGATAGCCATTTACACCAGAGAATAACAACAGCCTGCAGGTGGTACAAGTAGGGCAGGCAAAGAAGAGACATAGGGGGGAAAAAAGGAAAAGGAAATAAGGTTTCTAAGAGAGAGCTATTAGATTCCCTTACAAGAAAGCAGATCACATGGTTTTCTTTATCCTGGTTATTTAATATATGCCATCCCCGTGCACTTCACTGTGACTGCCATAAGGAGTGAGCCATTACATTCTCTCTTTATCTCTAGTCATAAGACTGAGAATGAGGTGATAACCCATTTTCCTGAAACCTCTCTCAGATCCTTGGTAAAAAAAAAAAAAAAAAAAAAAAAAAAAAAAAAAAAGGAAATAAATAAATTTTGCCTTGTTTTAGCCAAAAAAGATGAAAAGGTTAAAAAACCACATTTCTGGTTGCCTATAAGCAAATCTGCTCTTTTCTCACCTTTAATTGTACTCATTTCTTAAAATAAAAGTAAAATGAAAGAGCCATGTAGGGGTGCACACAGGGAAAGTAAATCTGTGCGAAAAGCAGAGGCTTGTTTTCTTGTGGCAGAAATGCAGATGATGCCCTACGACAGTTGTGAATAACACCAACAAAATGGTTGCTGGAAAACAGCAGCAGCAGCACCCATCACCTCCACTACTCTGTGGATGCCCCTAGCAATAGGTGTTAGCGCAGAGCTTTCTTGTTCACAGTGATTAAAACAGACTTCAGCAAGCCCTTATTGCTACCATCTTTGGAGAGCAGCATTCAGATGCAGATTGCCTTAAATCCCATCAACCCATTCAGGCGTCTGTACACAAGTGTGTCTGCCTCTGCATGTGTGTATGCATGTGTGTGTTTAGATGCATTTATACACATACACAATTCTCACTATACACACACCTCTCCATCCTCTCATTCAAATAGAAAGAGCTAAAATTGTCAAAGATGAGAACGTTTTTTTTTCCAGGCTACTCTGTCAGATGCTCATGTGTGCATCTTATAAATATTTCATACCAAATATTTAACATTATTCCTTCCCCTATCGGATCAGCTTTGAAATGCTCCTCAAAGTGAATTCTCCCCTAACAATGGCTTGACGCAAAAGCCTTTTTTCTCTCTTAAGAAGAAGAGGCTGCACATGGTCTGCTACCATAGCAGCATGAATAGTTCTTATTTAATGGAAAATAAAAGATACTTTACATTAATTCAGTGGGGGATGGAAAGCTGGGCATAGGCATACCTTGTGCTTCAAACATGGAGGAGCATCATACCTTGACCTCGCCTCTCCTGGTCCCACGATTATTACCCAGCTTGCATTAGAACCATAATGGGAAGTGACAAGTTTATGTAAATGATCCACACACGGATTTTGCTCTTGTAAAACAGAGCAGTTACTCTGGGCTTTCTAATTATTTCATGCCTTGTGGTTCTGTGATGGGGCAGAGATGACGATTACTTGAAAAGTATATTGTGATTGACAAGCCACTGTCCCCCTGGAACTCATTAAGGCCTGTGCTTTGCAAGAGGGGGTAGAAAACCCTATCAGGCACACCACGCACACACACATCCTCACCCCAGTGTTGGTTGCTCTTTCAGATCATTTGTTGGGATTTTTTGCACTAGTAGAGAAAAGCATAATCTGTGTGTGTTTCAAACAAGTACCACCTCCTGGCTACAAGCGGACCAATTATCTTTTGCTTTCCCATTTTTATTTCAAAATCTGCATGATTCACAGCAAAATACCATCAAAAATGCAGCAGTTTTTGGATTTTAGCTCACTGCACGGGAAATTCGCTTGTTCCACAGTACACTGGTCAGCAGAACAGGGAGCGGAGAGTGGCTGGGGTAGGGGCCAAGGGCCACCGCAAAAGCTGCCAGAGATGCATTTCTATTGCTATGTGATTTATGCCAAGTGCCTTCCAGCCTGTATGAAGGGGCCATTCTGCTGCCATTACATGACCTCTTCTCCTTCCTTTCTTAAATGATTTTTTCTGGCCTCCAAACTTGCAAACAAAATGACGATTTGACAAAAGTAGAGCCCATGTCTTTTGAAATATACACCACCCTCCAACCTCAGAGAGGGGGGAAAAATCCTATTGAGGCAGTTGCATTAATTTTTCCCATTGTAGAAGTGGTTTTGAATTCTGCTGCTGGTTTGGGATGTTACACAGTTTAGCATAAAATCAATTCATTGTTAACTCCATTGTGGTTGGATCTTATGGGCATGCAGCATTTCTTACTCTAAGTTACATTTGATTTTTGATTGAAGTAAATCCTCTAGAGATACTTACAAAAGGCACATGGCCTGCTTCAATTCTTCCGTTAGAAAACTTTGGCACTTTGGTAACTCCTAGCTGCCTCATTCTTTGCAAACAATTAAAAAAAAATAAAACCAAAGCAGCAATCAACTTTTTGATTTTTCAGTTTCAAGTTTGCCAGAAGTTGGGACTTAATTCACAACCTTTCCATCAACCTACTTGACTATGTCTGCAAGAATTCAGAATGTGAAATTCATGCTTTTCCTATTATGTTCCTATCATTACATTTAAATAACAGCAACCCATCATTTCTAATATTTTTGTTGTGTCTAATTTATCAGTAGATATCACCAAAAAACATCTGGGCCATGGATATTTAACAAAAAGACCAAATCCTCAATATCCAACTCATCCAACTTAAGCCAAAATCTGTGTATCACTGATATCCAATCAGCATAAAGATAGAAATACAGGAAGAATAAAAAGAGAGAAGAAGAAAAGCAAAAAAGGGGAAGAAGACATAGAAGTGTGTCAGCTACATTTTGAAACAGTGAAAATGTATATATACCAGGGACTAGGGAAGGTTTTCAGAAACACTGGGCATTGGCATAATTTATCTCCATTGAGGTGGTTCCTGCATTATGAGCCTCATAAGCAGAGACATAAGCTAGTGCAAGGATTGTTGAGCTCTGCCTTCTGAGTATGTGCAGTTTGCTAGCAGCTCAAGTGCTCTCTTAGGCTGAGGATGAGCCACATGGCCAGGAACAAAGCTCAGACATCGTGTAATTCCTGTCAGTCCAAAATTGCAGCTGTAGCAGGAAGCAAGTTAGCAGGGAGGGCAGAGGCCAGTATTGCTAGGTTTCTCTGGCATGCAGTTTTGTGTTCTCCTTTCCTGCTTATGCATTGAGAGGCCATAATCATCTCTTGCTGGTGAACTATGCCCACTGCCTTCCCCTTCCTTGGCTCTCCAGGATGCAAGCTCTACGGCTTTCATCCACTTGAGAAATTTGGCATGCCATTCATTGGGAGAGTAAAGCTTATCCTCATTCAGTGCGCTCACCTGGTGCACACCTTCACTGAGTCAGACTTCCTGGGAATGATAGGAGGAACTTCATTTGACATCTCATCTGATTTGGAGGCCAGCAGCTACAAAATATGGAGTTTTATATGCAAACTGAGCACATACAAACTGAGGGACTGTGTAGAACAGAACTGTCCACAAGTCATTTAGCACTAGCACAGTATTTTCGTACTAAGCAAGCTTTATCTTATCTCTGCTCAACCCATTCAAGAAGATAACACTCCAGCAATAGCTCGCTATCTCATTGAGCATCCTTCAAATGGAGCAGAGGCAAGCTAGTGGATTTTTATTGGAAAATTGTATAACAGCTGAGAATCTATTGCTTAAGCACCTTCAATGGCAGAAAATACATGGGCTGCAGGTAAGACTTCTGCTATGATTCCCATCCACAACTGGATTACAGGGCAGTTCTTAAATAAAGAATTATTCTGAGACCCAATGTGAAAACAGAGGACTCTCTGAAACCAAATGTTTTGTGAGTTTGGACCCTCCTGGCTCCAGGGGGTTAGCATACACTTTAGCAATTTTATTGAGAACCTTTTGTCACTGCCATAACCAAACCATTAGCCTCTGGCCATAGAGATACAGAAATAGTGACAAGTACTTACAACAGAAAATATTTTGATAGATCAGAGCACCATAGTCAATTCTACAGAGACTGTCCAAAGCTTAACAGATAGAAAAAGAGCTTAGCAACAGTTTGAAGAGAGCATGTTCAACAAAATTCTACAAGCAACTTAGAAGAACAGGTCATTTACGCTGGAAGGGCATTGCAAGGGACTGGCTCAAATCAATTACAGTCATATTCAATGTGTCATATTTTAATAGCCAAATTGCTCTAAATAAAGTTTAATCATTATTTTGAAGAGAGCAAGTTGTGATCACATACATGAAGACTAAGCTCTAGGAACTCTTGATCATGATCATGCAGCATCAGCCACTAACTGTAGAAAACAAAACAGAGAAGAAACTATCACTTGATTCAGAAAACACCTTGGAGAGAAAGATTCAAAGAGGCTGAGCCATTTGCTTCAGTACTGGTGATAATCTGGCCTATTATGTTACAAAGGAGAACTGTTGTCAGTGAAGTGAAAGGCATGGCATAAGTGCCTACAGCCTATACTTCACCAAGTCTATATGATTATCTGTGGAAACAGTTAAGATGGCTCAGTTCATATAAGTACACTAGTACAAATATTTACATAAACTATGCCCTTATAATAACCTGGGTTAAAATTCAAGCTATCATACTTCTGGCATGTTTATCTAGTCTCAGTGGAAGTGTCTGGCCTTTACATTGCTTTATGTGGATTATGCAAACTGCTGTTAATTACATATTTTAAGTTATATTTTGCTACTTTAGAATGGAGCAAGTCATGTTGCAGAAGTCCCACCTATCTTCTCAAATTGGTCAAGCCCCAGACCCTGCTTCTGAGCAGAAAAAAAGCACATTATTTTACTAAGTGCATCTGTATATGCATATGTATATATGCATGTATATATTCATATTATATAACTTTTATATATTAAACTGCAGCTAGTATATAGGTGTTTAAAGCATTTAGACCTCGCTGCTTCAAGCTATGCCAGTTTGATGACCTCCGACAGGTTGTGGAGCTTGGGGATTTATTTTATTTTTTGGATATTTAAGCAAACTGAAGGACTCATCACAAGGAAAACCTCATTCTCTCCATTCCATAAAACTGGGTTGAAAGCCTCTCCAAGCCATTTCTACTTGCGGTTTTTCTCACGTACTTGTTCTGGTTTCTGAAATTCAAAACCAAGAATCACAGCACAAACACACACACAAAAAAATAATAAAAAAGCCTGAAGAGAGCAGAGCAAAATTTTATTTAAGCTGAGGAAGGCTGACTCCAAAACCCACAGAGAACATGGCAGGGCTGGGAGGCTGAGGTTATCAGAACTTCTGTCCCTTGGAGGGAAGAGCTAAACTACTTCAGAGAGCTCAACCGATGCACACAGTACCACCAGGGGACAAAGGCAGAGGAAGAGTTTTAAACATGAACTGTCCATTTAAAAACATAATTAACAGCAGAGGCCACAGATATATGCATTGGTAATCTAAACCCTACCCAAACATAAGACAACAAATTTGGTCAGCTTCATTTGCTGAAGGTTAGATGAGTTTTATGTGAAATATAACTGCATCCTGAAGGTCTCAGTAAAGAACACTCACAAAATACCAGTCTTAAACACTTGGGAGCACAACAGGGACTGTCCCATTTCATCATAGAACATAAATCTTGCAAAGTTTCAAACCTAGCTGCAACAAAAGCATTTGTACCTCAAATCCATAGCTGGCCTTTCTGCATACATCTCTGTTCTTTACCTTGCCCTCCTCCTGCTGTGAAATGTGCAGTAATTGCGCTGTAGATGACTTTTGTTTTCTAAGAACATGACATGGCTATTATTAATGTGGCCTGGTATTAGTCTGTTTTCCTTTTCATCTTTATCAGACATCTATATCTCTCTCGGAGGTCTTGTTTACATAAAACAGTGCACTTGGATACATGGTGCTTAATGAGTTTCTGTATAACAGAAAGGAGTGAGTAAAGTACACTTATGCTTTCTAATTATGAGTCATTTGACTGTGTTAAGAGAAAGAACTTCAACAAATGGTGCCAAAAAGCTTCTTTCTAATTTCTTTTATTGCTATAAAGAACAGCCACAAATTATGAGTTAGGACAATGTTGCTTTGGCTCCAAGCAGAAGCAGTAGGAAGAGAAAAACCCCTGGCTGTGCTCGTATTTCATGCTCCCTGAGCAGTGAGTGGTTCCTTCCTACATCTACAAGGCTCTGCCAAGGATAGTATAATAAGGCTGGTCAAACTCTGTTCTCAGTGGGTCTGACTACAGTGCAATCTGAAGAGAACTTCCCCGCTTCAGATTCACATTTTCCCTCAAATACCAAGGAGCCTTGAGTTCATGCAGTCCATCCAACACCTCCTACTTCCTGCCAAAAGAAAACCCAGGTGAGGAGGCAGCAATGGAATCATGGTGTGCCAGTGCTCTCTGGCCTGCAGCCCACCACTGAACTCACTGGACTCATAGGGACATCCATGACATTCTGATGGCTCTGGGAATTTTAATCCATACTCAAAAAAACTGAGAGTTTGGTACAAAAGCAAAACATGCACACTCCATCATCTGCTAGCATAGGGAGAGGTACAGCATGCCTAACTGGCTCTACACCCTTAGCAAACAGCAGCTTCCACAAAAACCTTCATCAGAGAACATGACTTATGCCCTTTCTCTAAGTTTTGCCAGTGAATACAAATAAATGACTGAGTTCTTCCTATCAGTAAGGCAAACAATCACAGTGTTTGTTACTGCTGATTCCTCTGCATAGCGCAACCACAAGCTGTCTTGTGCAAGCTCCCATGAACCCCCACCACAAAAGCATACCAGAGGCGTGCTTAACATAAACAAAGTGCCATTGCACATGCATTTCAAGTCTACTTTGGGCCAATTCGCTGGGCACAAAGAATCATGTTTCTTACAAAAGCTGCAGGAGCAGCAGGAAAACAGAGGGGATGAAGTTGCTTTGAGGTCACCTTTGTCTCCCTCCAGCCTTCTTCCCCTTCCCTGGGCTGCATCTCCCCGGAGAGCCAGCCTGGCTCTGCAGTGTCTCTGATGGAGCCCGGCACAACTAGGATGGCCAGGAGCATATTTTTTTGTATATTTTGCAATACAGCAAAATGAATGTGTCAGATTAGCCAAAATTGGCACCCTCAGCCCAGAAGTCCAAATTGGATTTAACAGTGAATAAGAAAAGCGGTATCATCCAGTAAATAATGGAAAGCCAACGTGCCTGAACCAGAAAATTATTTCAGAGTATTATGCTGATACTTACTTCAGGGTAATGGAAAACTCCCACTGCAAGTCAGCAATAAACTTTTTTTGTTATGAAAATAAAGTAGAAACATTCTAACATTTTGATTTTTTACATGACAGTTAAGTAAGATATTCCTTTCCTCTAGCAGAATTTCATATTAAGCATTGCCTTGATATAAGGACAAGGTAGATAAATTACCCAAACTTTCCCTTCTTAAGGGGTCAAGCTGTTGGGAATGTCATATGTCACACTGCACGTACATACATAAGAGATGTAAGATGTCAGAGCAAATCATTGTCAACAACAGAGAAGGAGTTAACCCAGTCATCTGCTGCAGAAATAAAATCATAGAATGATAGAACGGTTTGGGTTGGAAGGGACTTTCATGATCATCTCATTCAAACCTCCCTGCCATGGGCAGGGACACCTTCCCCTAGACCAGGTTGCTTAAAGCCCTGTCCAGCCTGGTCTTGAACACTGCCAGGGATGAAGCACCCACTTCTATGGGCTCAGTACTTTAGGAAATCTCTTTGGATCTGTTTATAGGTGTAATTTGCCAAAAAATTGTTGATTCCAGGCTAGAGACATCTTTTATGGTAATTATTTTGTTTTATTTCTACATGCATCTTTTTCAGATTAAACCAGTAATTTTTTGAATTAAAAAATGTCCAAGTTATTTCCCTAGCTGAAGACTGATATTTTGCAAGCATCCACGATTACAAGGCACAGTACATGCTTGATAAAATAGAAACATGTGCATAAAGAGAATTTCAGATAGTTACAAGACAACATTAAACCAGAATGCTATATGTGTGCTTTAAGAGACTGGTCTTGCCTTGTAACTGAGAGTGTTAGCCCAGTGCATATAATTCCTGGTATGCTGAATAAGAAACATAAAACTACCAGTTTCCTCAAGAAGTGCCATTTCTAGAGGTGAGAGCTTTCAAGAACATCAATCCAAAAACATGGAAGAGCAAAAGCCTGTAATTGCCATAGAAAATCTGAGCTAATGTAAAGAATATGGTAAAAAGAAGCAAAGCAGCAGAGGGCTTCAGGGAGAAAGGGAGAAAGAAATAAGTCTTTCAAAAGTCAGAAGATTTTTCAAAAGCAGAAAGTAGAAAAGGAAACAAATACCAGTAAACAACAAAAGAATGGGCATTATTTTTTTGACCTACAGTTATTTTCAGTTGCTTCTGGAGCAGGAGGAGACAGAGTCCTTTGTAGCTCATGGTTGAATTCGAAAGCAAGTAGAAGAGAAAACCCAAGTGTGGGGGTGCTTTGAGTGTTAGATTCAAGTGCTCCTGAGCAGTGCACTGCTCCATTTCAGTGCAAAGGGAAAAAAAATAAATCTAGGCTTTCTAGTCAAATAGGATATTTATTTCTGCAGCATACAGTCTGATTATTATGGATCTGCTCCCACAGGCTGCACACAACTCCTTCCTTAAGACTATTTCCTATAGCTCCATAATCCACAACGCTGTTCCACATAATAACAGGCTAATCATTGCCCTACTTTCAAAAATGTAAAAAGTTTTTGACATGCTACATAGTGGTACTTCCTAAACAGCCCATAAACCTGTCCAGCAGATTCCTCCTCTATTTCCTTACTGCTGTTATCTCCCTTCGTCTCTTGTCTTGTAGAGTTCAATTTAGATTGCAATATCTTTGGGCCAGAGGACACGTAAATCACCTGTGGCTCCACACAAATATTGAGTAACAGCAGAATCTGACTTTAGAGCCAGACTTTAAGTACTAGAAGTCTCAAACTTTTAGGCATTCCTACATGGATAACTGACAGGCAGTACTCCACAGGCTATCAAATAAGTGAGAATAAAAAGTGAGTGAAAAGGGAAGTTTTTCAGAACCTTCCTGAATATTGTTGCTACATTGCACAACTAAGTTTTCAAAGCTATGAATCTAAGCTCCTGATCACACCAGTATATAGTAGTAACTCAGTTCCCAACCGCTTTTTGAAACTAAAGCTTTAAATCCTGACCCTGTTGAAGTCAAAGATAATTTTGTATTGTCAGTACAGTTATTTGTGTCTAAGTGACATGAGCCTTCCACAAAGGGTTTCCACCATAAACTTTTGCCATTAACTCTTGCCATTAAAACTACTAATGTTCATGAACTGAACTTGGCACTGCTTTCACTGTTTATTTTTTTACATGATTAGGCTCTATAGGCCATCCACATTTATCTGATAAAATCATACATTACAAGAAGTGCTAAAAGTCCAGATTTTACCAGTATCTTCAAAAAGCTGTGGCACGGAAAAAGCTACAGCAGGGAAAAAGCAGCTTGAAGTGAGAATGTGCAATTCAAGCATACAACAGAAATGTTCAGATCCTAAGGAGGAGAAAGGAAATTACGCTCCTACATCACTATGTGATAACATGGTGCCCCATCACTTGAAATACAGTACAGGTAAACAGGAAGAGAAAAGAGAACTAGTTCCATCTTGATCAAAATGTTTGACTTGAGGAAAACAATGCATTCTGGGACATCCAGGCACCTCTTTCATCGATAAGGCAAGAAAAAATTGCTCTAGGAATTCCAAAGGATATAAAAGCACTAAAAGCAGTTACAGGGTTTTCAGTCAGACTCATGGAGTGTGCAATAACTTTTCTCTTTGGTCAGCTTTTCCCAAAAAATGTCCACAGCATGAAGCAAAGGTAGCATTCAGGGATGTGCCTCAACAATCCAGGCCAGTATGCAATGGTTGCCTGCAGTTATGGCATGAACCAAAGCCCACTGATCCTCTTGTACCAGCCTTACAGATCTTCTTATTTGAACTTTTTATCTGCAAATAACATGTAAGGATGATGGTTCAAGGTCAGAGGAGGGCTATGAAGACAATCAGAGGTTGGAGCACCTCCAGGATGAAGACAGGCTGAGAAAGTTGGGGCTATTCAGGCTGGAGAAGAGAAGGCTGCATAGAGACCTCATAGCAGCCTTCCAGTATCTGAAGGAGGCCTGCAAAGATGCTGGAGAGGGACTAGTCATTGGCGTGCTGCAGTGACAAGACAAGGAGTAACAGGTTTAAGCTTAAACAGGGGAAATTTAGGTTAGCTATAAGGAAGAAGTTCTTTACTGTTAGGGTGATGAGGCACTGAAACGGGTTGCTCAAAGAAGTTGTGAATGCTCCATCCCTGGCAGTGTTCAAGGCCAGGTTGGAGAGAGCCTTGGGAAATATGGTCTAGTGTAAGGCATACCTGTCCATGGCAGGGGGGCTGCAACTAGATGATCTTGAGGTCCTTTCCAACCCTAACTATTCTATGATGAGTTTAGGTTTTCTTACTGTGACTGAAGAGCAAAAGTGAGCCAGCAGCCCACATCCCAAGTATCAGTCACAGTCCATGTACAACCACTGTTTTAAGCTGCCCTTGGGATTTGAATTGGGAAGTCCAGATTTGGCTCTGATTATTCCCCCTCCCCCCAAGATCACAGCTATTTAGGTGTTGAGTTTAATTTGGTTTGAAGACTGTGTAAAGGAGGTTGGGTCCTGGTACACCACAAATGTCTTCTGTCTCCCTTGGAAGAATCCCATCCTTCAGACCCTAGTAACTATGAAGACGAAAAGAATGGAGACAAGCAAAGCCAAACACCTCTTAATTAGCAATGGGGGTTGTACTTATATCCTTGCTGTATGCTGCACCACCTCAAGATGGAACCCTGTTTCCCATGACAGACGCAAGCATTGAAGGCTAATGTATTGATATGAGAACATGAATTGGGCAATTTACATTTTTCTGCTAGAACATAAGTAACTATTATTAATATGTCTTCTAGGCTCAGCACTTTGTCTAGGGTGATTCTGCTTTACCCAGCCTGATCCCACATAAAACACTTCTCATGAAAATGTAGTTCGGTTTATCAGCACACACTGTATCAATACACATCAAATAGTCTTCATATAATAGGATGCCCAACTCCTAGTTTCCTTGTTGTAGGATTGAATTTCACCTCAAACACATTCAAATATTCCAGTATAAAAAGTGCTCTTGTTATTGATGAACTATGCAATAGTACCTCAGTAACATGCTATATGCTTGGGCTCTCCAGTTTGAGATACTTGTGCATCTGCATTTGTCAATTTACTTTAGTTCTTAGCATTTTGAAGTTGCTATGGGTATCTACTTCATATGATAGTGCCCCTCAAAGACAAACAGTGGCCACAGAACATACCTTGGATACCAGGCATCTAGGAACGGGTGCATGTGAATGGTACGCAAAAAGGTGAGCTCTGACATTGAGCTCCACAATTCCTGCAAGTAACTGCAATTTTGATCTGCTCTGAAAAGCTGATACAGTGCCTGGCTGTCTCTTTGTTGTAAGAGGCTGGGAATTTCCTGCAAAGCATGTAATATGCTTGAGGCATCAAGTTTTTTTTACATTTATTTGCCAAAAAAAGTGTATTATTTGGCATTTTTCCATGGTGACTTAATTCAAGGACTATGAACAAGATGGAAATGGAAATGGAAAACACCTTTCAGTTACAAAATACTAGTTGCACACACTCTGAATCTTGATAGTTTAAACCACAATAATCACCATAAGAACCAAGATAAAACCCCAAAGAAACTGATAGCAGCTAACTATAAGCATCATAAAGCTAAACACAGTAGAGCCCTTTAGAGTTCCCTGGCCAATGCAATGGGGACAGAGTGAGGAAAAGTGGGGTTTGCCCTCATACTGGGATCCTGGGAGGAATAACACCACCGCATCTTGTCTTAACTTCCCCACCACAGGCAGATGAAACATGCCTACCCTGTGGTGAAAAATGAGGCAGCATATAATACATAGTACTGAAAATTTATTTTACCTGAAGTCTTGTGTTTCAAGATTCTTATTGCCTTTTCTAGAGTTCAAGGATTCTGTAAAAGTCCTCCTTTGCTTAAAAAAAAAAAAGTTTCAGTCTTCCTTCATTATAAAGTGTGATGCCATGAGCCTTGAGTTTTCAGGCAAGCAACAGAGAGGTGACTGCATCAATGAAGTAATATGACTTAGGAGTTTGACTTGCTTTGGACACAGACACTGCAATACCACAATACAGTAAAAGTATGTTTTGAGATCCTAAATTAAACACTTTAGAACCAGCTCGTTTAGATTTTGGTTGGGTTGGTTTTTTTGTTTTTTTTTTTTTTTTTTTTTTTTTTTTTTTTTTTTTTTTTTTTTTTTTTTTTTTTTTTTTTTTTTTTTTTTTTTGTCTGTTTGTGATTTCTTCATGCTGAACTTGAGATACCCTAACGTTCTGAAAGGGGCAACAACAGAGTGTTCAGCTTTTCCCCTCCCCACCACTTTCATCATACTCCTTTAAACAGACTCCACAGATATAGAGACATTGTTATTACTAGCAATTTCAAGCAATGTTGTGGTCCCAACCTCAATTTATATTTTAACAGGCTTAAACATCACTAATTCAAATCTTATGTTACCAGGATAACCTCAAGAATGCCTCCAGTTTGGTATCAAGTCACCTGGCCACAGCCAGGACAAATACAAAAGACTGCATCCTTAAAGCTTTTCAAAGCCCCATTTTTCTTTACTATTTTTAATTTTATAAGCAGGGAAAGTTTATTTCTCTCCTTCAGAAGGGCTACTCTTCCTAGACCACCAGAACAAACTGCTTCTGGTTTTTGCAGCGCCCTTGAGGCTGAAGTTGGGATATTTCACAGAAGGGTTTATGAATATGAACAAGATAAAGCTGAATTGATGGTGTCCACCCACAGCTCCCAGATCACATAGCTGCTCATGATGTAAACCCAAACAGAAGGGAAATGCTAAACATGATGTATCTTCGCACTCCTGGGACCTGCTTGTCTATTCTTTCAACCTCAGCCTTGTTCCTACGTTTCTGCTGACTTTATGATCATAACCAGTTACTGGATTTACATGAAGTAGCATTAATTTAACCAGCTACTCCTATACAGAAGGAGGTTTGTCTTAGTTTTGTTTATTTTTTAAGAAATCAGAACCCTCTTGTCTCTTTGCACCTTTTTTCTCAAACTGTGATTTCCTGCAGCGGATGATGAAACCTGCTAGCTGCTCAAATCAGCTGTGTGGTCTGGTGAGACTTACACAAAGTTCCATGTGTGAAACATCAGGCCTTAGTCAACAGTTGTGTCATGAGAGAGATACAATACCAGCAGGGCAATCAGAAGCAGACAGTAATGAACTTATGGAAAGCCAGAATTTGGCATGTGGTTATTGCTAGAATTTGTTTAAAAGCAATCCTTTAATGCAAATGTTGAGTGCAGATTTCTTTGAAATGATGTAATTTAAGATTGAGTTCACATGTGGCAATAGCTAGACTGATCATTAGACAGCAAACAAGGGAAGAGCATCCTCAGACTTTCTACAAAGTAATGTTTTTCCAGTTGTCATTTATGTTTAAATCCAAGTCTTGATATAAGAAAAGCTATCATAGCCATCATACACACAAGCATTTCAGAGCCTAGATCACTACGCAGTTTTGTAGCAAAATGCTAGAGATTTTTAAATAAACTATTAAATTGTTGTTGTCATTGTCTTGACTTTCATTGTCTTGTATTTCATACAGCCAGCTGAGGTTCAAATGTGTTCTGTGATTTTAATCTTCTCCCTTAGGCTTACCCACAAAACTCTACCACACACTTATTCAGCAAATTAACTAAATTATTTCCTTCCCAAATAAAAGCTTAGATCTTCATGGGGAAGGCTGATGGGTTTTGGCAGAAAAGTCTGGAATTATGGAGTCACTAACTGTAAATCAGCTACAACCATAGATCAAGGAAGTACAGATTCAAAGAAGGCCACAGTGAGACAAATCTTGAT
Organism: Agapornis roseicollis; assembly: GCA_002631895.1. Taxonomy (NCBI): domain Eukaryota; kingdom Metazoa; phylum Chordata; class Aves; order Psittaciformes; family Psittacidae; genus Agapornis; species Agapornis roseicollis. Next base: position 45,150 of record NDXB01011090.1, read on the forward strand.
TTTGTTTATAATTTGTAACTTCACTGACATCAGCTGAAGTACAACCACACTCCTTCAGATTTGCATGCCCACAGTACACAGTTATACATATGCAACACAGAAAGGTTGTTTTCACCACAGCCAACCCACTTGGCCAACTTCCTCCTTTTTATGCCTGTAAAAGGTACAGATAAGCAGTATGCGATTTAAAGAAAATACATAGCTTGTAATTTATTTAAGAAGCATTGGGAAGTTTGTTATGGACAAAAACCAGACCAGGGCAATTTCTTATTCTACACATTAGTTTTGAGGGGTTGTATTTAAACAATAAGTAATCCTTCCTACAGCCATGAGATGCAGCCCGAAAGTCACAGACAGCCTTGGAAGAGAGACACTTTAATGGTCAGACATGGACATGCCAGCTGGCTGCCTGGCTTCTGGGAAAAAAAGCTATACATCTCTTATTTCCTAGGTACGACCCTACTACCAGTCCCACTTACACAACCTCAGCAGGATAACCTATTCTTGCTCCTACAGAAGTAGCATTGACCCATACTGTCCCCCAAGTCAAAGGTGCAGAGCTTCTTACACTAAGAACATCCTTCCCCTGTAATCCCACTCCCCTTTTCCTCTGACTGTCAACAGCTCCAGGTAGGCCCTGTGGGACTTGAAAGCCCCCAATTGACCGAGTAGGGATCACCCTTCTTTTTAGCAGTGACAGGAGCTACTTCACTGCCATCCATCTATCACACACAAGCAAGGGAAGAAGAGGAATGAGGATGCTGGGGGGGGGGTGGGGGGGGTGGGTGTCAGAAAACCCATACAGCCCCACACAGTGCTCATCTCAGTGTTGTTTCAGGGGCCCTTGGCTGCAGACTTGTGCACTGACCATAACTTTCAGTGTCTATTGCTCTTCAAGCCCACATAACTTCTGGGTGGCCTTTTAGGCAGATGCAGAAGACTGGCCCCCATCACATACNAACCCATACAGCCCCACACAGTGCTCATCTCAGTGTTGTTTCAGGGGCCCTTGGCTGCAGACTTGTGCACTGACCATAACTTTCAGTGTCTATTGCTCTTCAAGCCCACATAACTTCTGGGTGGCCTTTTAGGCAGATGCAGAAGACTGGCCCCCATCACATACAACTATGGAGACATTGCGTCCCAGGGAAGGCTGTCTGCACCAATGCTGAGGATGATGGAGGGTCTCTGTTTCCTTCATTTGCAGTAGGAGGATTTGAGCTGAATCCTGTCAAGTGCTTCCTGTCCTGCACACACCCTTGTCAAAGAGCTCTTTGGAGAATACAGAAAGAGGATTACTGCTAATAGCTGTCTGCCTGTCATTTGAAAGTCTCAAGCACTGCTTGCTGGATTTTCCTTGTGAATTTCTAATGCACAATACTACAAGTGCACCTGAAAGGAAACTTTGCAGGGAGTACACACAGCAAGCAGCAAGATGGTGAATACCCTGTAGTATTCAGAAGATCATGGCCTACACACCAGATGCACTGAAGCCTTTTGGAGTAGTAAAGAGGCATGTATGTGAAGCCATTTTGCCATCAAAGTAGGTTTACCCAAATCATTCCTTTCAGTGGTGCTGTAATTCATTCCACTATGCAGTTCAGAAACAGTCACCCTGGGAATGCATTCACTTAGCATAGTTAGCAACATAATACTACCCAGGCAGTCCTCCTTATTTAGAACCAGCACTTATTCTTGCAATTGTGTAACAGACAGTAAATTTCTTAGACCAAGCTAACAACTTCATTGATCAGACCTTAACAAAGGGTCCGAGATTAATCCCATAGGAACCTTCAATAGGAACGATTTCTGACCCTCAGGAGTTTTGACTGTGTTTTATTTGAACAACATAGCCAGAGCATTGGCATAGCCTTTGGAGATGCTGCATCTAATTCTTGGAATAAGACAGCAAAAAAATACACAAGGTGTAAAGAATTGATAAGATGACCAAGAGCTCACCAGCTGATCATGCACATTAGCACTCTGCTCTCAAAGACTGAGGCCACCATCCAAAAAGCCCTGTGGATTACTGACATTACAAAAGGTAAGGACACACATTTGTAGTGCCTTGAATTGGTTTCCTTGGCAAGCAGAGGACTGTAAGGACTTTTATGCTGACCTCTTTGAAGATCACCCTAACAACTTAGATATTCCTTTGGCTCAAGACAGTTCCTCTACAAACCACACTCACCTGTACCCTTATCCACAACTTGCTTCCTTTTGTCATGCTCCTACCTCAACTCCTGCACATTCTTCAGCTGCCCTGAAGAAGCAGCCTTGCAAAACACAAAGTGAGCTATGAAAAGTGACTTCAGTCTCTGACCACATGCCCCTTACTGATGGTTCTCATTAGTCAGGCTGCCAATACCCAACACCTACTTTCCCTTTGACATGCTTCTGCTCTGTTGTGGGTTAACCCTGGTAGGTAGCTGATGCCCACACAGCCATTCCCTCACTCCCACAAACCCTAAGTGGGATGGGAGTGAGAATCAAAGGCAAGTGTGGAAAGCATGGGTTGAAATAGTTTAATAGGCAAAGCGAAAGCTGCATACACAACAGTTATTTGTGAAGATGAACACTGTAACTCTGAATGTCCTCCCTTCCTCTTCCTTTCCCCCAGCTTTACATACTGAGCGCAATGTCATATGGCATGGGATATCCCTTTGGGTCAGCTGGGCTTGGCTGTCCCAGCTGTGTCCCCTCCCACATCCCTGGCTGTTTGCTGGTGGGGCAGTGCAAGAAGCATAAAATGCCTTGACACTGCATAAGCACTGCTGAGTACTGACTAACACTGGTGCATTATCAACGTTGTTTTGATCACAGATCCAGAACGTAGCACCCTACAAGCTTTTACAAATAAAATTAACAATAATCCTGGCAGACCCACTACACATCCATTTCACAATCACAAAAGCAACACTAGGATGTGTATTATACCAATAGCAAACAATTGCCCTCCATCTCATTAAGGGATATTTCAATTGAGTTTTTCTTCGTTATTTTAAAACTAGAAAAATTAAAGAAAAAGAAAAAAAGGCTTTTTTTTCATTCTCCCTTTTGTCATGCTTTTTGAAAGCAGCAAAAAGGCCTTCAAGATACATGCTGAAGAGTGTTAAGCAGAATACGCTTTAAAATAGAGAAGTCACAAGCCACTGAGATTCAGTGCTGTTCCTGTGCAATTAAAAACCATCTCTGGCTTTTGCAGATTATACTTTATTTACTTGCATGAATTTTAACAAAGAAATGCAAGAATTTTTACGAAATGAGCATTTCAATGAAGCTCAACACCAGCCAGCATACATGTCAAAAAGAAGCGCATGGATATATTTGCAAGTCCCTGCTGAAAGTCGATGCTTCATAAAGTATTTAAAATGGGTATAGGAAAAAACTGTCTCAGCTTTATCTATAAAAAAAATAAGGTAAAATAAAATGGACTATTCCAACTGTTTCTCTGAACAAAAAATAAACCCTTCAGAGTAGGGAAACTGGCTGGGCTTGCAGCTGTGAAGGCCAGCATTCCCCGCCAGCCCCAGGCCAGCAGGCTTTTACTCTTTAATGGCTTCATGCCCTCTAATTAAGGTTTCCAAATACAATCCCTTTGAACAAATGTTTACATTTGTCTTGTTAATTCCCATTACTTAATAATCAGAGGCCCCTGTACTTACCTCAACAGGGGAAGATGAACCAAAGACATGATCATATCAGAGTTTTTGACATTTAAATACCTGATTTGCGCAAACGTAACAAAAGTGCACACCTGCAGAAGTGAAAAATGGATGAGCAAAACTGACAGGATGCATTTAAACTCCAAGTAAAAGTCTGAAAACACAGCTTGTGGGATTATAAACTAAGGTATGACAAGATACTCTCATATAACATCTTGGTTAGTGCTTTTTGGAGATATCTTTCCCAAATTTCTCTTTAAAAACGAAGTTACCTAGAAAAGGAGGAAAGTTATCTTTTCCTTATGGCAGATCAGACTCAATCATTTCCTGCCCATGCTGCTCTCCTCTGAGCAAGTCGTTAAATCTCATTTGGGCTATATTTAGTCAAATAAATGGGAGCAATAGCACTTCCTCATGTCACCAGAGTGCTGTAAATGAGCAGGTCCTTTAATAGATGTGAGCCAGTCAAAGCTGGGTTTAGGAAAGTACAGAAGCACCTGGACAGCTGAGATAGAGGCAGGAAAGTCAAGCAGATTAGAAAAGCCAGTCAGGGAAAGACCTCCTTGTTCTAAAAGATTTTTCTCCCTTGAGAGGACATTGAAACCTGTGCCTCTCAGAAAGAAAGCATAGAGCTGCAGAAAAACATAGTTGTGTGGGAATCAGTAGCACTGGTTTGCTGAATTTTTCATTTGTGGATTCTTGCGATGCTAGGAGACATCGTAAGAATTGTTGTTCTGCCTACTTTGAAAAACAAAACCAAAACCAAAAGATAAAAGCAAAGAGGTGAAAGACAAAAGAAGCTCAAGGGGATGGAAAATGTATCATGTCATTTCATGCAAGAGTTGAGGGTATGGAAGTTTACTGGAGACATGAAATGACTCTGTCAGAGGGCTCTATCATAGCAGATGTGGTAACCACCAGTTCAACTGAAGGCTAGCAGACTAAAGAATGCAGTACCACAGCCAGCTGCCATCCTTTCCAGGACAAGAAAGCTCTTCCCCACAGCAGGCATACCTTTACTGCAAGTCTACTAGATAAGCCCATGCTACAATATGTTCTTCAAAATCATGATGCCCACTTATAATTTAATTTGTAATGGACATTTTTATATTTTTTTTACCTCTATCTTCTACATCACATACCTGCCTAGAGCAACATATTACCAACAGATATAAAATCTAGGTAACGAAGGTTTATTGTAAAAATGCTGACACAACTGTTACAAGCATGGGACAAACTGGCACCACTATAATTAAGTGGACATTTAAATGGGCAGTTGTTTGTTCAGTAAGATGACCATTCAAGTGCACAACATCTAAGCTGCTTCTCAATGCCTCATGGTACCATCCTATCCAGGCAGCCAGCTTTCACAAATAAATGAGTGTAGCAATTACTTTTTGCAGGAGCAAAAAGGAAATAATGGAGTTCTCATGTTCTCCTCACATGCTTTGTGCTAGGAGCCACATGCTCTTCCTTACTAGAAGCAACCCAACAAATTGACTGTGTCCTTGGTACACAAGATTTAATGAGTCCTTTCTCTAATGGCAACCTGTGTTGTAACTATGTATGATATAATACTACACCTCTACCTATTTTTCTGTTTTTCCTCAAGGGGCCTGCTTATATCTTCTCTGGCAGTATTCTGCAATTCTTTTGCAGTTTCATGATTTCTGCTGCAATACCCATGCTAGCTTAACTGTGCCTGCTTTGCCAGCTAGAGCATACTAGCAGTAATACCAAACCACTCCAGATCCAAGCACATGGAGATCAAGGTGGGCTGTACAGATCTGCCAAGAAATTTGACTCTTCTATGCACAGGAGGAGCCACATCTCCGAAGCTGCTGGAATATCAAGTAGCCAAGTGGCTTGCAGCCCAGTGCTGCCAACATAAAGAACATATATTATGCTGATGTACGTGTCATACTGGCTGGAAGTGCTTGATAAAGACTTTACTCTTATTTACTAGATTCAGCTCCCAGCTCTTCCATCAGAATCAGACTGCAACATGTCAGTGATCAGAGTCTTAAAACAAAGCCTTTGGGGATTTTTAGTGGTAAGCTTTTTGAGGAGGGAGTTTTTAAAGTACAGGACCAACTATAAACAGCTATATGGACTGATTCTTTCATGGTTTGCTGGAAGATCCAAATGATACTTTGACCTGCACAAATCCCTTTAATTTTCTACCTAGTTGAAAAGCTGAGGCAGGAAAAAATAAATTTACTGGCCTGAAACAATGTCTTGCTTGACTTGTAATTTCTTGAGCCTTTTGATACGAAAAGTGAAGGAAAATATTTTAAATTATCTTAAAAGAAAACTCAAGTCTTTTCACAATGATTTTTCTTTTTAACAATCAAAAGAGACAAAAAATAAACTCCTACAATATTAATGAGCTTTACTGAATTCCCATTTTAACACACACTACACAGTTCACCAGGCTCTGCAGGCAAGAGCATGTATGTTTGGTATAGGTCTACATGCTTGCTTCCTCCAGGCACTAACATAGGTGAGCTCAGTTTCCTCAGACACCCATATTCAGCCTTTCACCAGATAGGCGCTCTAGAGGTTCAAAGGCAAACCTTCTCCTTTTCTTAAGATGCTTTTGGTGTTTGGTTTTTTGTTTGGTTTGGCTTTTTTCCAAGTGCCACTTCTGCATTTGTTTGCTTGGGTTTTCTTGACTAGCTTTGCCTCTTTCTTGCTTTGGCATTTCCCTCTAGTACTCAAACTTTTGACAAGTACCTTATCTTGCATCATTTTCTCTCACTTATTTCTCTTCATTCCCCTGTATTAAAAAATATAATTATGCAGTAAACAGCCGAATAACCCAAGTCAGCATATGGTATTTATAAGTTCTTACTGTGCAGCTCTAAATCTGTCACAGTCTCCATTTAATGTCCTGAACTTTGCAAATGTCTAAATCACATGGTAAAGACACAGCTTAAATAGTAGTAAAGAAACCATCCCTTCAGAGTTGAACAGTCATTCAACAGTCAGAGACTTCATACATTGACAAACTGTGAAGGCCATGCAGGAGAAGGGATACCTAATGTTTCAGTAAAGCACTGGGTCTACTAAATGCATGCAAATCAAATCTTTCTGTGTGAATGCATTAAGTCTGCTCACACCACATAGGTGCAGCCACAAAGCTCAACTATTTTTGCTGGTAGGTCTGAGCTCTCCAGCCCCCCTGGCCAGAGCATCTGGGCATAACTGCTGTGGAGCACAAAACAGATAGGTCAGCAAGCATCCCCCATGACACAGCCTGCCCACCAAGCAACATGATAATAGAAGAAAACCTTCCTTTCCTTTACACATCAACAATGAAGGAGGAGAATCCACTGCCCCCACCATAAGAATAATAAAAAACATTGTTATTGATCATTAGGCAAAGGAATCCTCTCTTCATTGTGGTCATTGCTTCTGACAGCTGATGTAGTTGTATACAAACAGAAAACAGCAAAAAGAGCAAGCAAGAAAACCAAGAAGGCACAATTCACTCCTATGTGGTGCTTGGTGGTGCTACACAGGTTACGCTGGGAGCTGCATTAGCATATGACCTACATTTTAAAATTAATTTTGTTCTCAAGTTAGGTGTTCAGGGTTTTTCACTCCTGCAGGCAATTGGTGCTATTGTATGTGTATTAATATATCAGCTCCACCATGTGTTTCCCCTCCCCTCCAGTGTTTGCAAGGGAGGTTTTAAGTAGCAGGGGGAGGGTCTTCTCATAATCAAGGTCCAAGCATTGCTGACTCTTCCATTCTGCACACTGCAACACTCATGTCAGCAAAGCAGCAGAAGTAACTGATGAGTGTTCACATGGGACCGCTCAAAGCTCCAAGGACAAAGAATAATCTGTATTGGAAATGGAGGAGGAGGAAGCAACTAAATGAGGAGGCAGAGCCAGTTAAGGTTTGCAAGAAAAAAAAAAAAAAAAAAAAAAGCTATAAAAAGAAAAATCAAAAGGAGAAAAGGAAAAACAAGTTGATATGAACTGGAGGAGTATTAGAAGAATGAAAGGTTTCTGCACGTACCCAGAAGAGGTGAAGCACAAATTTGGAGATAAAGTAGATATAAATAATTAAAATTGTTAACATAATAAATGCCTTTTTGAAGTTGTCTAAAAAGAAGCAGAAATGTTAAATAAGGGTTGTAGTATTTGATTTCTGTTCATTTATTTTACAGGCAAGGTTACATATGGAAATACTGCAGGGTAGAATGACATTTGTTTTAATGTGTTTGGGGAATTATGACATGTAGACAATTAGAGAATCTCTGAGCAACACTTTAAAAGAGCACTTGGGAAGTGGGAAAGTATCAGGAGGAAAACAGATATCCCATATTTCAAAGTGTGAGCAGTCTGAGTTATTATGGCAATTGTCACCCAATTACAAAGTAATTTCAGATACTGAAAAAAGAATTACAGAAATTAATATGGGGGACCAACCCTCAGACAGCATCATACCCACTGGATCAGTACCCAGTGGATCAGGACACTACAGCAGCTAACGCAAAGTGATATAGGACACTTCCACAAGACCTAAGCCTTTTAGCTATAGAAGAAATCCCACTTCCCTATCTGCTCCACCTAACATATTTCATGGCACCTTGTAGCATGTGCATTACCTGTAACCTGTTTTAGAGAACTCCGCAAAATCTTTCTTTTCATTTGGAAGTGGTTTTGAGCAGAAGTTGTCTGGTGGCAGTGCCTAATTCACCAGCCAATGCAAGCAACCTCCTGTTTCCATCTGAACTAGCCCTTCAGCTCCTGGTGAGGTATTCTCAAGCAGGCAACGGATGGCTTTGGAGATCACATTTTTAGCTGCTGTGTGCCTGGAGAAGAGCATTCTCACCTGGGGCTTGTGATACTTGCTTGTATTCCCAGCTGTCCTGCTGGAATGAGGTCTTTTCACTTCTTTGTCTACTCCTTGTAAACTAGAAAGAGTTCAATGAATTTAGTCCCATCTATGAAAACCTAAACAGAATAGACAATGATGTTGTTTGCAGCCTTTTTCTCACAAAACTGTGTAAGGCAAAGAAAGATGTTTTTATCTTGCATTTACAAATTCACATTTTTTTTTCCTGAGGATACAAGAAATTAAAATGTTAATGTCCATTAGCATGTATGCTAAATTTAGTGACTAGGCTACATTCAAGGTGGACAAATTATTGATACATACTGCCTCTGATAGTCACATTTGTCAGGTATACATCACAACACCTTCCTCATCACGTGGCCAGATGTGTACTGCTCACTTGAAGGTGTTCACTGAATCCCACCTCAATCATTCCCCAGTCAGAAACAGAAAGGACGGTCATGCAACTCAGATCAGGCAACCTAATACAGATGCACATGCTCCATTGTGTGGTACCACATGTGCTCCTCATGTGAACAATGCAGTCATTTTGATCAAAGAACAGGAGCAGGTCCCCTTGCTTGTGTGACAGGAGGGGATTTGCACAATTCTAAGTCTGGGGCAACAGGGAGTAGATAAGCAGGACTTGGGACAGCTCACCAGGGAGCTCCAGCAAGTCATAGCCACTGCACAGGCACTGGAATGCTATCTTCAGTCTACACAACATTCTGTGCAAGCTGGGGTGCCCTCTTGACCTACATGTTAGAACTGCTTATTTTCATTTTTCTCCTGCTCTTTTTTCCCCAATAAAAGTTGAATAATCTCCATGTTTTCCATTGCTCTTGTGGGAGCTGTGGGCATTTTTTAATTTTCTTTTCTTGGTTTGGATCACTCCAATTTTACAAGAAACTCCTTCCATAATGCCCCAGGATAAAAAGAAAAGTGAGGTTTATAAGTAAATGAAAGTTGACAGCTGAATCTTTACAATCATCGAAACACTAATCTGTTAACTACAGTATCTCCAAATCACATGAGTTCACTCATCAGAGCACACTATTTGTCCTTCTAGGTAGGAGAGATGCATTTTGAAAGGCTCCAGTGTGAGCCAGTGGTATCATACTTATAGAAATAATTAAAACAACTGTAATCGCTACCAAGAAATACTTAGAATTTAATTAAAAGCAAGGATTCTTTGTCAGGATCTAACTAGAGCTCTCTATGGATGTGATTTTCAGAAGCACTGTAATTTCAGAGGGAATAAAGTAATTTTGGTCTTTTTCTTCACCAAGTTTCCAATTCACAAGAAAGGCTGACAGTGTACAAGCATATCTACTTCTCAGAGGGATTTTTAGGTCATAAAATCCAGTTCCTTGTTCCAGAAATTAAACATACTGTATAAGCCTTTTTACAGATGTATACCAAAACAAGTGGGGGCTACAGAGGCGTCCTTCAGCAGTACTAGAGAAGATGCCTGCTAGCAGGTGGTGATGCTGGTCACAGCTGGTCAGCTGCTGTAAGCACCTGGTCTTGCAGAAGTGGGAAGATGAAGCCTGAAAAGCTTGACTCTGAAAACACTCCTTGAAAGGTTTAAAACGAATGTCTTTAAAGAGAGGCATGCTTTAAATGTCATGCTCAGCAATGCAAACCAGAACAAGTAACACTCCTCTTACCCATTATCATCAGTGGGACTTGTCAAAAGATAATCAATATCATTCATATATGGGAAGCCAAATAAGCATTAAACAAATTCAAGCTTTAGGGCTCTCTTTTTCCCGCAAGATACCATCAGATATTAGCCACCATTTCTTGCCTCATCACATGCTGATCCCCTCAGTAATCAGGATTTTAATTACACAAATCTGTCTCTGGGTATTTTCTTGCATAACTACTAAAAGGCATGAGCATACTGATCTTGTGGCTAGTAGAGATGTGCGTTATAGACAAAATCCAAACTGGGATAAGGTTTTCAAACTCTACAGAGTTTGGGTATGCCGAGATCCATGGTATTATATTGGAGTGTTTAAAGGTACGGTTTTGTGGCTTTCTTATTTGCTCTGATCCTGAAAGAAGCGTGGGTAATTAGAGACATATGCATATATCTGCATATACAGACATTTGCCAGCATTATAGGAAAGGAGATGTTTATGTTGTCAGTTTGCAAAGTGCTGGCTCTCGCCTTTGAAAGCTTATTGCAGGGAAACCTGACAAAGGATCTGACCTGTGACCTTCAACTCCTGACAGGATAACTTCAAGCAGTTCAGAAGTCTGGTTACCTCTGATAAACACTCTCCAATTTGATTGCTTAATAACCTCCATCTGGTGAGCCTTCAGCTTGAATCAGGAAACCCCTTGGGTTCAGGCCCTCTCACAGGTTTCAGCATTTTCCCTTTCACTCCCCAGTTCCAAACAGCACCAAAAAAAGCCTGTCACCATAAAGATAAATGTTACAGATAAACCGTGCTCTGTGGCAGGGCGAAAAGAGGCAGGGGTTTAATCCTTGTCCAAGCATAAAGATTTTGTAAATCTCTCAACAGAACCTGTTCCTATCTCTTCAAGGTAGACTTATTTTACAGTGATACATGGACAGCAGCTTGATTTTTTTAGGTTTAACTAAAACCAGAACTTGGCTTTCAGTATTGAGAAATGAAATGCCTTACCTGATATTTTCTCATCCTCCCCTAAGATGAGAAAACATACCAACCATTTCACATACTGCCTCTGTGAAACCACTGTTCCTATGCTTCAGCACCAATTAAAAAGATGCTGCCAGAAAAGAAACATCTTCTTGCTTCTTTTATTTGTATGCCATAGGTGGATGCTGTACTGACTCATTTCCTTTCACATCAACTATCCTGTTACCTTAATATTCACACAGGTTTAATCTACTAAGAAAAAAAAAAAACCCAAACCAAAACCAAAAACAAACAAAAAAATCAGTAACATTTGCTAAGGCTGGAGCCAAAATGCTTTCAGTCCTCTAGATGCAGGAGACTCACTAGCATGCCATATGAACAGCTGATAGCACCCTGTGCTAGGAAAAGCCTGAAACAGAGCTGAACTCTAAAGGACCCAGTCCAAGAAAACTGATGGGACTCAAGCCTCAAGCCCTTCCCACTACAGAAAAATTAGTTCAGTTTAACTTCTTATTAGCCAGCTTTCACTACTACTGAAAGACAATATATGGATTAAACTAAGATCTTTAGCAAGATAGTTAAATATTATCAGAAGCCTGGAACTGAATTCAAATTAAAAGATAGGTTCAAAGGTTGTGTGGAGAAAGAGGCAGACAGTGATGCTTACTAGGAGTAAGTATCCACACAGGCAACCAAGGAACAGAGCTGGCCACCTTCCATTTGTAACATAGCTTGGTGGGCTTGGAAGGCAGCATGCTGTGGCATAAGGAAAACAGAAGTTACCAAGATACCTTTTTTTTTTTTTTTGATATTGAACTTTTTT
>NDXB01011091.1:25437-37652 GCA_002631895.1 Agapornis roseicollis
AAAAAAAAAAAAAAAAAAAAAGATAAGAAAGGGGAGTACATCAAAAAAAAAAAAAAAAAAAAAAAGCATGTTTTCAGGCAGTTAGAAATTTAACTGTTTTACTAAATATTTCACAGAAACTTATTGTAAGTGATAGATTTTTTATATCATTTATGAAAACAGAACTAGCCTCAACAGATCAGCTTATTCTTTCTTGCCAATAGCAAATGTACAAAATCAAATCTAGGTTAATGTCAATCAATGTGATACAAATGTTTGGTCTACTTCTTTTGAAAGATGATACTGGAATTATGGGGAAAAGTATATGCTTTCTGATATTAACTGCTCTCAGTTTTACTGCTATGGACCAAATAGTTATTGTTGTTTTGCAAAATTCTGTCCATCAGTGATGCTGGTTTGCATATGAAATATATTGGCATGGTAGTGGTATCTATAAATCTGTCTAATAACACAGAATTCAATCACTTCAGAATCGGATGTACTGGTATTGATAAATTTGGAATGGAATTTTGATGCAAAAGAATCAGTGAGGATATGTGTTCAGAAGCAGACTTTGGATATTGATTTGTTTTTTATTAAGGCTATTATACTTGCTTAAATTCTTCTTATTTATGGCATTTCCTTAAGAATTTTGTAAAACTGTTACAACTTCATAGTAATAGATCATCAATCAAAGGCAGGGATATAGATAAAAGGTTTGTTAGCTTGGGGGTGAGTAAATCATAAAAGGTGGAGAGAAAGCTAAGATTATTCCTGAGGTAGGCTGAGGGATTTAAGGGAAACATCTGAAGAAATCAGGCTTTACTAATTCTGCAGCTTACAGAGCACTTTGTTTTTTGCAGAAACCTCTTTTTTCGGATCTCTTTCTTAACATTAATGGGAATTAAACTAGTGTTTGTCATGGAAGGAGAGGCCCCCAGTTTGAAAGCACACACATTGAGTAAGAGGAATGAGATACGCTATGGATCTTCAAAGAAAGTTCAAGCTGCAAGAACAGGGAGATCTGCATTTAAAGTCATTTTGAAAGAGGTGAGTAATTGAGGCCGTGTTTCAGTATTTTTAATATGATAGGGAGAAATCTTAACCGAACTGAATGCAGAAACTTGAAACAATTAGTTTTCTACAAAACACATTTCAACAATTATTTTGAGTTTTGAGGGAACACATATCGTTGAAATTGGGCATCTGTTAACTGCTCTTGTAGAAGAGGGGCAATACCAGAATAATTTTCTTGTTTCATGGTTGTGTGAATGTTACGCTGTAGTAAGCCATAGTCATAATTCAGTGTTTATTAAATTCAACTTCCTATTTCTTTTACAGTGTTATAATTGATACTTTTTTCCCTAGATTGGGGTGTATGTGAAAATGGGAATGTCCACAAAACTGTTTTGTAACATAGATGTATGATTTGGAAAACCAGCTGAATAGATAAGAGGATAAACTTTTTGGAAACCTAATGGATTTGGCTGAAAGGAAGATTTGTATAGTCAGTTGTATAGATGATTGAGACAACTCTGGTTGCAAAGACCTCCTATTCAGTACTTTTATTCTTCATTCTTTCTTGTAGATATTTAATAATTTTGTCTATATGAAATTATATGAAATGGAATTTCTAAATGCTCATGGCTTTAATAGAATGATTTTTATTTTTATCAACTGAAATTTGTAAGTAGTATATATAAGTATCTATCAGTATGTGTTATATTGTTGTCCAGTTTTACTAGACTGATAGTACTATACTTTCATGCTTGATATTCCTGGGAAGTCTGGTGTCTGTTGAAAGATGTCTGTGCAAGCCCAGTATTACTACTCGAATAAACAGCTTTGCTTCTCATAGGTAAATAGTCCTTTGTTACTTTTCTTTTGAAAACATCCTAAATACTTATTTAAAGTGTAAATGAGTAACCATTAACCGTGCTGTGTTTTAAGTCCTGTAACTTTACTCTTGACTATTTCTTTCCCCTATTGCAGTAGACTGTATTTCTCCTGAAATACTATTTGTATTGATACATTGTTCTATAAACAGTGCAACAGTAAAAAGTTTTGTATACACTCTGTCTGAGAAAATGCATGCAAATAAGTGGATTTAATTCAGCATTCAGTCACTCTGCTTTTGGATTTCTTCTTTTAGTGTCTTGAACTGCTGGAGTGTTTAGGTGTCCCTTGGGTTCAAGCTGCTGGGGAAGCAGAGGCAATGTGTGCCTACCTGAATGCAGAAGGACTTGTTGATGGCTGCATTACCAATGATGGAGATGTATTCTTATATGGAGCTCAAACAGTTTATAGGAACTTTGCGATGAATGCTAAGGTAGTGTACCTCATCCTGTAGTTACCCTCTCTTTAGACTCTTCCAAAAAAATGTAAAGAGAAAGAAGGGATTTGAAATAATTAGATATTATTCTTTCATAGGTGAGTTTTTCTAAAGTAGTATGTTTAAGACATGTTTTGTTTGATTCATTGTCAATTTATGTATTGAATGTGAGAGCAAAAGTACTGAATTGAAGAATACTTAGGTTATTGTCTATGCTTGTAGTGTTTAGTGATACGTAATAGAAAAAGATGTAGCAGCCTTTGATTCCCACGCCCTCTCCAGCCCCATCCCCTTCTCCCCCTTTTCTCCTTTTTAGTGAAGTAAACGCTCCAGTAACAGGAGAAAAATCAATAGAAAAAAAAAAAGTGCTATGAACAATTAACTCTTAAAAAAATCAAGTAGTTAAAGTTGATGGATGATGACTTGCTTTGATGGCAGTATGTTTGGGTTCTGTCTTGACTGGTATGCTGTGTCATCTATCACCAAAAATGAAGGTGCCTCAGTCTTTTAATGTACTTTGTTACTTACCTGAGTCAACACAAAAAAAATAATTTATGTGTTTGTCTTCCAGAGCCCTGGAGTCTTTTGGGTTGTTGGCATGTGTGGTGTTTTCATTTTGGGGGGTGGGGGGAGGGGAGGCAGGGCATGGAGGCAGTGTTCTGTGTTTTGATTCAAGTTAATCTTGATTTCATGTTGTTGTGTTTGAGTGTCTCTACCCTTCGAAGTTTTGGGAGTTCCATAGCTCATGTCTAATATTCTAGGTAACATTTTAGTTATTTTTTTCTTTTTTTTTTCTCAAGTAGCACATTGAAATGTTTACATAGATTTTAAAAACTGCAGTTCCTGAGATGACTTGCACAGCCAGTAGTACTGGATAATGTTAGTTTTGCCACACTTTTTCTAAAGGTAGCAAACAATAAAAACACCCCTTGCTTTATTTTAGGTTTTTTTAACAGTTGTTGCTGATACTTAAAACATGAAATTCCATAACTGTTGTTGTTCATGTGTTGTCCATGAATAACTTTATGGATTTTAATTGATACTTATATTTTTTTTTTCCTCTCAGACCCATTTCCTGCAAATGTGGGTGAATAGGGGTGGGTAAGCAATCACAACTGAATGTGATTCAGGGCAATTTCTTCCCTGTGTTACAGAAATAACACATGCAATGAATTTCTCTTGCAGGATCCACACTTTGACTGTTACACAATGTCCTCTATTAAGGAGAAGCTTGGTTGTGACAGAGAGTCTTTGATTGGGCTAGCTATTCTTCTGGGTTGTGATTATCTTCCAAAGGTAAGCAATACAATTATTTTTTATTAGGTACTTACGCTGCCTTGAAAATCAATAAACTATGTCAAGGGTGATGTGTTCATGCTGACAAAACCGTATGCAGTGCATAATTACTGAGTTCTAGTTGAAGAAGATGCTTGGTAAGTTGCTGTAAATTTTATTTGTGAGGGCTTAAAGATAATCAAAATGGTTCATGTACATTAATCTTTCTAAAGCTGTTATGTGTTATTCCAGACTTGGTCTATAATTGAAGACAAAATTTTAGCTGTTGATTACACTGAGCAAAGTTGTGAAAGCTCAATTGCTTGTGAGGATGCTTTGTAACTGTGTAAGTACATCCCTGACAGAGTAGCTGTGGAAAATAAGTTTTGTCTATGCTGCTTGGAAAACTTAGTAGTGATTATTTTAACCTGTAGTTATTAGTGTTGCCCGTTCTGGATGCAGTTTGGATGTTTCCCCTTTTAGTTCTATTATTTGTAAATATATTATTTATTGAAGAAGTCTCCTACTTGGATGTTTGCCTAATGAATGAAGTGAGAAGTATCTAACTTGTTACTCCTTCACTGTTTTCTTTTTTTCTGCAAGCTCTGGAATTTTTGGGGGTCTTTGGATAGAAGCTGTTGTAATGGCTGTTTAAAGTGTAAAGGAAGTGGGATGAAACTTGATTTCTATACAGTTCATTGTACAGTGACTTTGGGCAATGATTGCCCCCATTCAGGCTTGCAGTGGATATTTAGTTATGCTTTAAATATATTGTGTTCAAGTTTGATAAAACTGGCATTTTAAACTAGCTGATAATGCTGAATCTCTATTCCATTTTTTTCTTGTAAAACTTATTTCTGTTACAGAAAACTTTAAATAGTTGTTTACTATTATTATACATTTATTTTGTAAGAATTATGATAATAATAGGGAGTTTAAGAACCTAGTGACTAATGAAGTGGTTATTGTAATGGAAGTAGCAGGTCCCAGCATGCCAGGTTCTTGCATAGTCCTAAGGTGAAACAGTTATGTAATGTCAGATAGGCATTTTGAGTTACTGCAGCCTAGTAAACTGAATGATGATGCATGAGCAAAATGGATGAAGATAGAAACTTCTAACAAAAGCTGAATTATAGGAATGCATTGGGAAGGTGATTGGCAGAACAGAAAAATGAGACTACTCTATAATTGTACTTTGTTAAATACCTATTAAGCTGATGCTTTCATTGCAGAAGCTGACTCTCTACCCGAGTGTCTGGCTGTAGTCCAGTGAGAACTCCTAGTTGGCTTTGAATGTACGTTTATTTCACATGATTGCATAATTCAGTTTGACATTACAGCTGAAGAAAAATAAGATACAGATTTATTTGTAATAATGCTGTAGAAAGCACAGTCAATACAATCTTTTTAGTCAACTATACTGATTCTTGGCAAAATAGGATTAAGATTGAAAGAATAAGTGGAAAAGCAGTATGTGCATCTTAAATCATGAAATATTTTAGATTAGAAGGGACCTTTGAAGCTAGCCCAACCCCCCTGCAGAGAGCAGGACATTTTCAACTGGATCAAGTTACTCAGAGCCCCATCCAATCTGATCTTGAACGTTTCCAGGGATGGGGCATCTACCTTCTCCCTGGGCAACCTGTTGAATGTTTCACCAACCTCATATAAAAAAAACTTCTTCCTTATATCTAATCTGAATATTTCCTCTTCTCAGTTTAAAACCATTTCCCCTAGTGCAACAGGCTCTATCCCTACTGAAGAGTCAGTTGTCATCTTTCTCATAAGTCCTCTTTAAGTACTTAAAGGCCTCTCAATAAGGTCTCCCTGGACCTCCAGGCTGAACAACCCCAATTCTCACACTAGCTTCATAGGAAAGGTGCTCCAGCCTTTGGATCATTTTTCTGTTCCTTCTCTGGTTGTTTTGAATCAATTGATTTTCACTCTTTGGTATGTCTAGGGGTTTCCTGGTTTGGGCTGAGGTAGAGTTTATTTTCTTTCTAGTAGCTGGTACAGTGTTTTGGGTTTAGTATGAGAATAATGCATATAATACACTGATGTTTTAGTTGTTGATTAGTAGTGCTTACCCTGGCCAAGGACTTTTCAGTCTCTCATACTCTGCCAATGAGGAAGGAGCACAAGAAGCCAGGATAGAACAGAGATGGAACACTTGACCCAAACTAGCCAAAGGAGTATTCCATACCACAGCATGTCATGCCCAGTATATAAACTGAGGAGAGTTACCTGGAAGGGACTGATCACTGCTCTGGTCAGACTGGGTATTTGTCAATGGGTAGTGAACAATTATATTGTATATCACATCCATTTTCTTTTTGCTTGTTTACACCCACACCCTCTCTTCCCCCACCCCCCCTTCTCCTATTTTATTATCACTGTTGTTATTATTGTTGTATTTTATTTTATTTCTGTTATTAAACTGTTCTTATCTTCACACATGAGTTTTTACCTTTTTTTCCTCCCCACCCCACATAGGGGAGGAGGGGATGAGTGAGCGAGTGGCTCCACAGTACTTAGTTAAACCACAGCAAGGGGTTACTACAAAGTTCTGGATTTCAGTCTATAAGCTAGGTTCCAGAAAAGGAACCTCCAAGGCTGGTCCGACAGGGCTCTAAACAACCTTATCTGTGTTACACTGGTAGTACAGTGTAGTATGTCACCTTCTGTGTTGTTAGAACTTGCTTATAATTTATTTTTCTCAATTTATTCTCAACATCTAGGATAATTTTTTTCAGTTTTCTACTTAATATTATGAAGGTAGTTTTTATGAAAATCTGAATACTTTTTTGGTTTTCATTGAATAATGTTTCATATTTCTGTTTCTATAGGGCGTTCCAGGGGTTGGGAAGGAACAAGCTTTAAAGTTAATTGGGACTTTGCGAGGTCAAAACTTATTGCAAAGGTAAAATTAAAATTTAGGTTGTATGGTGATGTACTTTGATTTTATTCAAACTTGCAAGTATGTACTTCAGCTCCAAGGCAGTTTGTAGTACTTTGGTTTGGGGGAGTAAGAGATTACCATGTTCTTTACTTTACATTTGCTAAATGAATTGTGTTTTACTAGGCAAGATTCTTAATTGTTTTAAACATTAGCTGGTTCCTAACTCTTGAGCTAGCATATATATGCTGATATACTGGAAAGGAACTCATAGGGACCGATGAGAGATTTTGCTGGTTTTAGTTGGGTTGTGTATCAGGACATGAGATACTAAAGGCTTTCCCTGTTATCATAATGTGTGTGTCTATACTAGAAATCCAACAATCATATAATGTACTGTAGAAAGGAAGCCATTGTAGAAATTCTTTTAATTAGAAAACTGCTTCTTTGATAGATCCAATATATCTAAATCCTCTTATTATCACCCTTTTAGATTTGAGCAATGGAAAGAACAATTTCAGTATGATAATAATCCACCTTTAGTTGTTAAAAGGGTAATTCACTGTTCTGAGTGCCATCATCCAGGTCAGTTTGAAGAATGCTGAATTTTATTTCTAGCCTGATTATTTACTCTTTGTTTTGGGGAGGGGAAGGGGATTGGTTTGTTTTGGTGTGGGGGTACTTTTATGAATAGCATAAAAAACTGTTTGTCATTCAGCTTGTGGGCTGTGTTCCTGTTTTCAGTATTATTTATATGTATCTTTATATAAATACTTTGAGGCTGGGGACCACCTTCCTTCAAGTGTGAAGGTAGTTGATAGCAAATGAAATAATACCACTATGCTGTTACGTGTTCCCAGATACTTGCACCTTTAATACTATCAATGAAGAAAGCATGCTATACTGACAAGCAACTATTTCCTTAGTTGCCCAAGTTGGTCTTGCATTGAGAGGACTGAATCCATTAGCATTGCTGGGTTTTGCTGCAGTGTCTTCTTGAAAAGAAATTAATCCTAAGGAACCTCATTTTGGTAGCATCTTTGATCAGTGAATTTGTTCAAACCCGTCACTTGGAGAAAGAAAAGCCTGTTTGAAATAAGTTACTTCTATTTGCCAGTTTGTCACAGACCACTTCTGTAGTCTTGGGTAATAAAGTTTTTAGCATAAGGTCTGAAACTGTTGGGGAAAATGTTTTCCAAAAAAATGAGAGCTTGATTGTATTTGTTAGTTTTCATTGTAGATATATAAATACAACTAATGCAATCAGATCATCTTATAGCTAGTATTCATGTCAGATTCATACCTGTTCTAAGCTTTTGTATATTTGGAAATTTTGGAAACCTTTTTTTGCCTCACACTTGTGTCTCTGCTTCTGTAGGATCTTTCAAGGAACATGGGCACAGTGGATGCAAATTCTGTGAAAGCTCTAGATATTGCAAACCCAATGACTCCAAATACTGCTGCTCTTGTGAATGGCATCAGTTAGAGCGAGTGAAACAAGCAAGTGCAGTGGAGAACAGTATCAGAAAGTAGGAATATCTTGAAATTTGAATTGCTTTTCCCTGCATTTTTTCCATTTATATTTGGTTCCTAACACATTTGTTTTACCTGCAGAAAAGCTAACAATTGTGAGGGCTTTCCATTCTCTCAGGTAACAAACAAGCCTATTTAAAGATTAAATATTTTTCATCAATTACTTGAAATTTCAATTTTCTGCTTTCTCTTAAACTGCCTCTTTTTGTTTTATCTCAAGGTCATCCAAGAATTTCTTGTAAACAAGAATAAATTAATCAACATAAAGGAATGTCGAAGACCAAATTTATTGTCATTTCAGGTATACAACAAAATACTAGACATTCAGCTCTGCAATTTTTTATTATTAAGTATTAATATTTTTATTAGTAGGGCAGGTGTCTGTGATTTTGAACTTCATTGGTAATTTTACTGGAAATAAGAATTAAATAATCTTTATACAACTTCTTAATATACCTCATCTTTTTGAAAGCCTAATCAGTTGATATGAGCAGTATGTGAAAAAGCTGAATCATAGAAATATAAAATGGTTGGGGCTGGAAAGGATATTAAGATCATCTGGTTCCAGCCCTCCTGCCGTGGACAGGGTCAGCTCCCACTAGAAAGAGTACTCAGAGAAAACGTCACTTGCTATTGTTTTGGTTTTTACTTTCCAGTATTACTAGCTACTACATAGCTATCTAAGCATGATAGCTAATAGAATAAGAAACTTTTACAGTTTGGGGTGGGATTTTATTTTTTTTTTATGCTGACAGATATTTGCTTCTGAGAAGATGGAATGGAATAAACATTATGCTTGTAAGAAACTCTTAGTACTGCTGACGTATTATGATATGATCCAGAGAAAATATGGATACACTGATTCAAAACAAATGCAGGCAATACGGTAAGGTATCTTCATTTCTGGAACTTAGTATGTTTTCTTCTGCTAATGGATGGAAAATCATGGGGGTTTACCTCCTTTACAGAAATGCAATGCTTTTCTTCCATCTGTTCCAAGCTGTATGCTCATTTTGAATAGAGATAAAAATTTAGATCAGAATGCCAATTCTTACACTGCTGCTGCACAAAGTAATAAAATACAGCAGTTGCCTTTCATTCTAACTGACAATGCCTGCTTTTTCCTATGCTTACTTTCTGTTCTCTTTCTTTGGGTCTGCACATGAGATTTAGCAATATAGGATTGATCCTCTTCTCAGCTTCTTAGCAGAAGCTTAATTGATTTCTGTGGTTCAAAATAAGAGCCTAGGCTTAAAATTATCATTTGCAGATTCAGTCGTGGTCTCTGATTTCTTACTGAACCTACTGACTGCCATTGTACTGTGTGTCTGATTAAATCATTGGCTTATGTTTCTATTCTGCTACCTCTTCTGCTCAAAACATTTTAATTCAGGACTGCTGCATTAAGGAATATAAAAACGGCCATGTATGCTGTTCCTAAAAGTGGTTAGGCAGGGAAAAAAAAAGAGAAGACAATCATGTGATTACTTTCCCCAGAATATTTTCCCATCGTCCAAGATTCTGTTAATCAGGGTTTTTCTGAGCCATAATTAGTATCTGTATATTCTACCGGACTTCTAATGTGTATATATATATTTTTTAAATGATCTTATCTTCTTAAACTCATGTAAATTTCCATACTCTACAGTGCCTGTTGGCAAATCTTAACTGCACTGTGTGAAGGAAATTGTGACTTTAGTGTCTGATGATCTTCTTTAAAAAATGAAACCCAAATTCCCCCTTTCCCTCCAAATTCATGTATTGCAAGAAGGTTAGTAGATTTTCCATATTCTTTGATGCTGTTCAAGATTTAATAGACCTTAATTTTGGGTGACAGAAGTACAGTCTCTGGCAATATGATAGTATCTCTTCTGTGTTGATATGTCATAGTTTGTTGAATTGTTATTTGCAGAGAAGCTGTTCTATTCAGTGCTATCTTTAAAACAAGTGGAGAGCCTGATTGGGGGCTGCTTTTTAAACAGTTTGGGTAGGTGAATTGCCAACATTTACCTTGATGTGCAAATTAATTGGCATACTCTGTTTATAACACTTTCTAGTGTTTCAGGAGTTTAAAAGACAGATAATGCATGCTCTACAAGATTTCTTTTGTTAAGAAGTGTTTAAAAAAAATGCAGTAATGATTCAGCAGGAGCCTCTTTACATGTGGGATGCTATTCAACTGGATTGTAGGTAATGCTTTAGTGTAGATAATGATTTTAGAACATCTCATAAAGACTGACTGTCCCTGCTTAGCTCATGTGTCTTCCTTCATGCTCTGATGCAAAAGATATAAATGACTTTGTCTGATAATTCAGAAAATTACTGTCTATGGCAACAGCTTCTCTGGGGATTTAGAATCAAAATCATTTAAGTGACTAGATGATCTTAAGGTCCTTACCAACCCTAACTATTGTATGATTCTGTGATTCTAAATTGGAAAAGACCTTTAAGATCATCAAGTCCAGTCATTAATGTAGCACTGCCAAGTCCACCACTAAGCCATGTCCCCAGCTGCCACATTTACACATCTTTTAAATACCCCCAGGGATAGTGACTCCACCACTTCCCTGGGCAGCCTTTCCCAATGCTTGACAACCCTGTGCTGAATAAATATTTCCTAGTATCCAATCTAAATCTCCCCTGGCACAACTTGAGGCTATTTTCTCTCATCACCTGTTACTTGGGAGAAGAGGCCAACACTCACCTCGCTACAATCTCATTTCAGGTAGTTGTAGGGAACATTGAGGTTTCCCCTGAGCCTCCTTTTTCCAGACTAAACAGCCCCAGTTCCTTCAGCCACTTCTCATAAATCATCTGCTCCAGACCCTTCACCAGCTTTGTTCTCTGGACATGCTCCAGCACCTCAATAGTCTAATAGTGAGGGGCCCAAAACTGAACGCAGTATTCAAGGTGTGGCCTCACCAATGCCAACTACAGGGGGGACAATCCTAGTCCAGCTAGCTAAGTCATTTCTGATACAAGCCAGGATGTTCTTGGCCACCTGGCCACTCTGCTGGCTCATATCAGGCAACACCCACAAGAGGCCCAAAATTTAAGGTTCGGTGACAAGTACCCCCATCCAAGCAATGAGCATACAGTTTATCTGGGAGAATGCTGAGGGAAGAAGCATCAAAGGCTTTACTAAAGTCTAGGTAGGCAACATCCACTGGGACTTTGTGGGTCTCCTTGACATGGAAGGAGATAGAAGCAGGAACTATCTTTCAGGTAGGTTAGTTGAAGATAGCAAACTGATGTTTGTACAAGTGTGTGTTCTGGTTGCCTGTTGCAGAATAGCTTTTTGATTTCTTGTTACGCTCTGGTGAGCTTATCATTTAAAAAAAGAGAAATATTTCTGTGCTCAATTCTAGACCCTAAATTATACTGTGTAACTTCTATGAAGATGTAGCATATTTTTTAAAGGTGTATTTATTTTATTCTCACAAGAATATTTTTTCCTCTGAATTATTACAAGTTAGAGCATTAAAACATATTTAGATGTTTTTCATTTCCTGTTTAAACAAAATCTTTTAATGGCTGCTTTTTTGTTCTTACAGGATAGTCAAGACTCGTGTTAAAAGCGGAATTCCTTGCTTTGAAATTGAGTGGCAAAAACCAGGTTGGTCTGTTTTTATGTACATTATGGGGGAAAAAAAAAAAAAAAACCACAACTTTTAATAGAAAAAGAGCATGCTTTAAAGAGGAGAAGAATTTGATTACATTATGAGGCAAAGAAACGTGGGTTAAATTGGGAACTGTTCTATGAAAACAATAGAAAATATGCATCAAATTTCACATACCCTGAAAGTAAAATCAATGCTTAAAAAAAATTATCCAGAAAACATGGGACTTTATCTTGAGGTACTTCTTCTGGTACATTTTAATAAGATCTGGACTCTATTAAAATACAGAATCTTAGTTGACTATAAACACCTGAAGCTGTATCTGTTTCCTAGCCTAGGTATTTTTCTGTGCTGACAAACTTCTACCTTTAATGTGCCCAGGAAACTAGCAAAAAGAGAAAAGCTTTACTTGCAGCTAAATCTCAAGCATTGTACTATTGACCTTTTTACGTACCTTCTTTGTGCTCAAATCTTTTGTTCTTCGTTTTATTTACTGCCTACTTTGATAGGTGTGTATATACATGTCTAATGTACATTCACTGATTTTTTTTTTTTTTTTTTTTTTTTTAAATATTCCTTT
>NDXB01011091.1:37805-81619 GCA_002631895.1 Agapornis roseicollis
TTTTTTTTTTTTTTTTTTTTTTTTTTTAGAACATTACGTTGATGCAGAAGATGAACCTGCAGAGCTGTTTGTAGTCACAGTAGAAGAGGAGTCTTTGTTTCAGGCTGCTTATCCTGATATTGTTGCCCTTTATCAAGTGGAAAAGTCAGAAGTTAGGAAAAAGAAACAGAAAAGTAAGTCCAAAAACATTATTTCTTATGAACTTTTGTGTCTTAAGTACATAAAGCAAAAGTAACAAACATTAGTCCCACCATTGAACAACATCATATTTTGTCAAGATCAGGTCATACCTTGCAGGGGCTGTGCTTTTATCTTACTATTTTATAATTGTAACACTAGGAAATCTGAACTGTGGTTAATACACCATTTTGATATGCCCTTTTTCCCTTTTATTTTTTTTCAGACAGAAAAGACAGACCAAAAGAAAAGCAACTATCAAATGTTTATGATGAAGTTACCAATCTTGTGTCTCAAATGAATTTGAATGCCAGATGTGGAATTTTTCCTGTGCAGGATTCCATGTTGGATAGAAAAACTCCTGCAGATCAGCTACACCAGGGAAGTACTGAATCAAAAGATACAGTGTTAGCTGCAGCTTCCTGCATATCTACTGTTCAAAAGCCAGCATCAGCAACTGTTCTTCCTCTGACTGCCTCACATTACTCGCTCTTACAGAGTACGGTGGCTTACTCATCTGTATTGCCAGCACAGTTTACTAAAAGTTCAGGGATGTCAACAGCTTCCTCTATAACATCTGGTCTACAGCTGAGCAGTATTGATTGGGAAGGAACCTTCTTCAGTGATTCACCAGCACATGGGGGTGATGCCCAAGATCCAACAGCTAACTTAACTACATGCATAAAACACTCACATCCACTGGATCATGAAACAGTGAGAAATAAGTCAGAATATTCTGATGCTATGCAGTCTGATCAGCATCAGTTAGATAGTGCAGAGGATTTGGTTTTGAATGACGCTATGGGGCAACTTCAGAAGCAGTCTTTAACTGAGCGAATACTTAAGAAGACTTCCATGCCCTCAAAGCCTTTGTTGTCTGCAGGTATAACACAACTGGAGCCTTTGAAATGTTTTAAACAAACAGAAGAAACATTGAATCTTGATGAAGATGACATCCCCTTCTCATGTCAATTAAATAAAGTGGTGCAGGAAAGTAAAAACGTGCTATCAGAAAACTGCACAAAGGATTCCAGTGTGCACGTATATCAAGATAAGTACAAAAGAGCTGACAGGCTGGCTGGAATGATGCAGAAAGGCCATAATATAAGCAGTTCAACATCTCTAGCCCTCAGCGGGCAAACAACAGAGATACTTCATCCTGGGTGTGAAATGCTTCAAGTGTCTCAAAAGCCAGCAGATGTTTTAACTGGCTGTCACATTGAAAAAGCTTATATTCAAGCTACTTGGAAAACTTCTTTTAAGAAGAGTGTGTGTCAGAACAGGTGTTCTTCTAGTGAAGACAGTGATGATGGGAACATCAATAAAAATCAGATTTATGAGCCACAGAAAAGGCAACTGAACCATGGTCAGTTTAAAAAATGTTTTACAAAGAAAAGGAGTAACATTGTTTCTGGCAAAAGAACAAACAGTGACTCAGGCCTTATAATTGAAGGGAAGGAGAAACCAACCACTTCAAGAAAAGATGGTAATAGTTTCTCATTGCAAGTAACTCCAAAACCATCCTCTTTAAGGAATGTTAATTTTTTCCAAAGTCCAGAGCAGCCGTTTGAGAGATTGGTTTCTGGCCACACACAGCAAGCCAAAGGGGCTGTTCTGTCTTCTGCATGGGCAGACAGTCCCCTTCCTCTGTCTGAAAGACTAAAAGGAAGAATCCAAATCAATTAGGTTCTCTGTAAAATACATCATGGTAATAGTGAACTCGTAATCTTCAGTTCTTACAAATGTCTTTCTCAAAGCTTCCACAGTATGATCTGTCAATTTGAAGTGGGCACAGGTTTGATGAATAGGAAGTGCTGTGAAATACCACATACTGGACCTTAAGTTTGAAACCAAAATGTTAGCAAAAGTCCAGATAGCTGATTATAGGCAAGTGTGAGTTATTCTGGACTTGATTACATTCTGAACTTGATACATAAGCATCAGCATATAGTATACAAGGGAACAGGGAGGTTTATAGATGAAGTAAGGGTTTTTCCACTGATTTTGTGTACAGTTGTTAGTCCTGCTTACAAAACCAGACTTACTAAAATAGTGCTTGCACTGCTGTTGGATATTCATAATAAAACAAACTGATAATAGCTCTAACTGAAATTTTCCATTCTGCTCCACTAATTTAATTTTGCTAGTTTTAAAATGGGTTTTGAAATCCTGGGATGCTGGTGGTATTGATTATCTCTGAAGGAACAGATAGAAGGACACAGCAGATGTACATTGCAGGGTAGCTAAATTTATGTCTGCCATGCCCTATAATAAACTGTTCTTTGAGTGTGTGCATCTTCCAAAGAATGGAATAAGCAATGTAAGAATATTCCAGTTTTGTAGCTACCATGTCTAATATGTAAGGAAATTTGATGGCTGTTTTAATCAAATATTTATAGTTTGGGACATTTTTTTCTTTAATAAGAAAATACATGAAATACCATCTGAAGCTCCTGCCAGCTTACCCTAGAATGAAGGGTAAGTTACAGAAATCTAAGGATGATATTGCAGATTCTTCAAATAATATGTAAATGTTTGGTTTAAAAGGCAGACGTTGAATACAATTGCAATTTTGAAGGTATTCTTTCTGCCTCTTTAATATAGACGCGATCTCTGTTCATACATAAAAGAACTTGTCTTCAACTGCTTATTAGAAAATGCCTTCTTGCCTCTGTTTAGGTGCTCATAACTTTTTCTATGGACCAACCAGAAGGAAGGCCACTCTTACCAAGGTCTAGCAACAGAAATTTAGTATATCCATGCCTTAATGAAACTATTAATTGTTTCTTCATAAAGCCTAAGGCTTAAAAAGTTGGGAAGCTAAATTCCAGATGTGCTTAAGGAAGGTATAAGTAGCCTATAGATAATACAATCTATAATTAGCCAAAATGATAGTTTCTTATTTCCTCTGTGGGCAGATGAAGAAAGCTTATTTATAGTTTCTCATTTAGAAAATAGAAATATATTACAGAAATGAGAAAAATCCAAAGTATTTTGAACTTATTTTCAGTTTTGAAGATGGTCTGTTAATCACCCAGATGGTGTGAGGGGGTAGCTAGAAGAACAAAGTTTCTAAGGCGAGTAAGAGTAGCAGGCAGCTGGGGACTGTAAATGGAGAGATTTTCTTTATGTAGTGGTCAGTAGTGGAGAGATCAGACCATTGTTTTGTGGGGGAAAAAAACAAAACCAAAACCAACCAAACAAAAACCCACACAACCCAGGTTCTTTGTTATGTATGATTCTGTTCTTTGCTCCTGATTTTGAATAATGAAAGCTGGAATTAAGAATTTGAATTTTCTTTAATAAAAATACCAACGTCATGTGAATGATCTCTCTTTGTTCCTTCCTAACATACTGGAATGCACTCTTGTTGGAGGGATCATACAACTTCAGTGTGGGTTCCTGGGGTTTGTGACTTATGGTTTTCTTTTCAACTGGGGGGCAGGAGTGGGCATTAGAGGGTTTTTAGTGGTTGTTTTAATCTGACTGGGATGACTGCTTTAGTGGATGATTCACTGAAAATACTGTGCCAGAATTATGACAGGCTTGTTTTTTGGAGGACAGAAACTAGAAACTAGATGTAAGATATTGAAAACTCTGGAGAGGCGAGGGGCAGGAAAAGAAACTGTTGCTGATTATCACCACAAATTGACTTTGTTTCATTAGTACAGTTCAAGCATAAAAAAAAAAAAAAAAAAAAAAAAAAAAAAAAAAAAAAAAAAACAAAAAAAAATAACAAAACCAGTTTTTTTCTTTTGCAGTGCATCTCAATTTTGGGCAAGTTTTCTGCCACTACTTCAGAAGCAGCAATAGAGGTGAAAAGAGCTGTCTAGGATGCCCTCTCTTACGTAGACCAGCTTGAGTACTTCATCTGGTTTGTGGTTCGTCATATCTGCATCCCCCTAGCTTGACTGATTCCTGCAGAAATACAGAGCAGATGCATGGGATTCTGTCCTAGCAGGATAAATGCCATTATAAATATCATTATTTCCACTTAAAAGAAGCATTAAACATCTACTTTGGTGTCGCAAATTTATTTAGCATAGCTTAACAAAGGAAACGCTTGGTGTTACTTATGATTGTACCTTGCAGTTTCAGGTCCCATGAGGAATCAACAGGAAAGGAAGATAAGTATTGTGTATGTGGAATGTATACATAGAGAGCTAAGAAATACATAAGGTAAAAAATAACCTATTCCTCAGTGTCTATGTATCACACACTATCAAGCTACACATGCTCATTTTTCACTGGAAAATATTGAAATATTCATCACCATGTGTGAAAATGCTTACCAAAAGGGAAAACTCATTTTCATTGCTTTTACCAGTTTCTACTTCTTATATAGGATTGGTGACTCTTTTGCTAGTTAGCAGAGGAATTTCCTAATTTGAGAAGGGAGTCATTGAACTTTGATGATTTGCACAGCCTTGCTTTTGTGCTCTTATGCCAAGAAAGATTCTTGGAAATGTAGTGGTGAAGGAGATTATTGGCAGCAGTTACTTGAGACAAGATAGTCTTTTCATGTCTAAAAAGGTGTCAAACCCTGCCCTGTAATATCAGCAGATAAAAGGAAACTGTTGTTAGAATATTATTGAGAGTTGTTATAAACCAAAGTGCTACTGACAAAACAGTAAATTTGGTGCTAGATTTCGCGCTGTTTTTTTTTTTCAGGAAACAAAACACTTTAACTGTTTCAAGACAACTAAATTAGGATGGGAGACAGAACCACTCTTTGCAGTTCTTTTGCTCATGTATTCTGCATTATAGCTGCATTAATAATGAACCTTATTTAACTTAGTAAAATTAATCACATATAAAACTAGAAGTTCTTTAAACCCAAACCCTGCCTCCACCCCCATCCCAAATTGCCCTGACAGAATTTGAGAGATTTTGTCACTTCAAAGACCAAGCACAGCTGGAAAAAGGGACATACCTTTGAAAATTTTGCTCCATGAAAGCAGCTGCTTTGACTAAAATTCCACCTGGTGGATATTTAAAGTGAATTAGCTGCCTGACTAAAATACAGTGAAGAAGCTAACTAGGGATATTTTTAATGCTGAGATGGTGCAGAAATAGCCATTATTTTAGCATTATTTTAATATCTTGTTTTAAAATGCAGTTTGCTCTGCTAGATAACCCTCTCAGCCAAGCTTGAAGAAAGGTTAATTGTCTTACCAAACATTCTTGACAAAGGTTGGATCCATGATAGGGTATGGGTATTTAGGACCAGGTGGGAGGAATTGTGGGCATGGTCTGCTTTGGATAAATTTGTGGGCAACCTTACTAGATGAGCCCTTATGTGCAGTCTTCCTCCATTCCAGCCATCCCAGTGCTGCCCTGGCAGTGATGCCACATAGCACATACAGACAAGATACCCCAAACCCTATAAACTGTCCAAATTTTATCTGCTGCAAGCATATGAAATTTGTGGCCTTGTTTCTGGTCAAACTCAGGCTGTTGTCCAGTCCAACATGAAAGCCAGGTCCCAGAGCAACTTTAGCCTTTAAGCCTCTCTGTTGCTTGGCTCACTGCAATGTGTTGTAGGCATTTTCTTTGATTTTTTGTGCTGGTGAGCTAAATCCACTCCTTGATCAGCAGCTGGGTGGAAAAGAGCCCTGTGCTCAGGTTTAGATTCCCCAAAGCCTAGAGCTAAATGGAACAAATTGCTCTTGGACTTACAGCCATCTGCACACCTACTGCACAGGGGTTCCATAAGACTTTACCCAGACTAGCACATTGCTAGTTTTCATAATTATTGAATTGTCTCTACCAAATCAGACCTGCCAGTCAGCAACATGGGAGATGGTCTGTTTTCTTCTAATTAGTTCCAGGGCTGATGAGAAGCTCTTACTAAATAGATAATTTCAGTTGGAAAGGGTGATTGATTGATTGATTGATTGGAATAACCTTCTGGGATAGTTAGGCAGCTCTGCCTTTGTCCTCCCCATGTCTGGCTCCTACCATAATTTTTAGTAAGGCACATACAGCCCAACGTCTACTTTTACTTCTCTATTACCTTGTTAAACTGAAAGTACTGGTTTCAGATAGAGGTTTGCATTCACTATGTATCTATTTTGAACATTATGAGATGTGTGGGATTTGTAGGTGTTCTTACCATCCAGTGCAAATGATGGGACTGTGCCCATACATCTCCAAGAACAAATACACCTTTATTCTGGTGTCTGCTGATGTGTCATCATCCAAGAGGTTGTCACTCCACTTTCTGGACTTTCCTTTGTTTACCTTTCCACAAATCCCAAATCTTACTGCTTGCAGATTGCTTAGAGTTTGCAAGATAGACACTCGGGAAAAATTTTAGCCTTAGGATTTTTGTTTGTGATTTCTAAAGAAATAGTGTTTTCAGTTGATTTTCCCCCAGTTTTACTGTCAGTTACTAGCTGTTAGGGTTGTTTTTGTGGGTTTTTTTTGTTGTTGTTGGTTGGTTGGTTGTTTTTTTTTTTTCTAGCTGCAAAGGCCAAGTTTGATTCTGTTTACCAAAAACTCCCTTATCCAGCACCATCTCTTCCAGCACCTACCACAGTATAGTCTCTGATTTTAGTGGTTTGGAAGGTGGGCTGGAGGGTATCCCATAATAGTTGATTAATTTCCATATAGCAATCTTATAGATTTCACAAATATTTTTCTGAAAGCCACAAATCTTTTTGCTTGCTCTGTTATCTGTAGCTCACCACTGAGGTCTTACAGAGAGGACATTCCTCTCCCCACATTGATAATCTGAAGAATATAACTGTGTAGATTAAACATGTGGCTCAGGCACTGAAAGGGTTTGAATTTGTACACAGAACTGAAAAATTCCTTCAATAAAATTATATTCCTTCCAGTAACAGTAATAATAG
Source organism: Agapornis roseicollis (assembly GCA_002631895.1). NCBI lineage: Eukaryota > Metazoa > Chordata > Aves > Psittaciformes > Psittacidae > Agapornis > Agapornis roseicollis. The sequence continues at coordinate 44,840 of NDXB01011091.1, forward strand.
TGGTGTATACCTTGCATCAGCTTCTTCATGATAGCGTGTTTATCTTGTAAGATACCAACAGCTTGATGCTTAGGGTTTGGCTTTTGTTTGTTTGTTTGTTTTCTTATTAAAAAAATAAAACACCCAGGGCATTCTCACTACAGAAGCCCAAGACTTGGAACTGCTTTGACAGAATGGTGAATGAGGAAAGCTTTCAAGGCTGTAGGGTCCTCTTGGTGTGACATCCATGTAGGTATCTTTATAAGCTTGTATGACTTCTTGTATAAAGATACGACCCTAGTTTGTATATTGTATTTAAGTGATCATAAAACTCAAAACATAACCCAAGCAGGTGACTGTGGGAGGATGAATGTTTCAGAGGGGAAATGTATCAAAACTTTGACCAATACAGCAAGTGAGGTACAAAGTATCCCTGATGCAGGTAGAAGTTACCAGCACGGGTGTTCTGGGGAGCCTCTCCAGCCACAACCGAAGACACCTTTTGAAGATGCCTGCTGAGCTCAGGGTCCCCAGTCGGCTCCCCTCAGACAGCCCCTTGTCCATCCTGGCCAAGAGCTTTCTAATCAAGGCATATCTTCTTTCAGGGTCCCAATAAAGCTCACTTAGCAAAACTTCCTGCAATTGTTTTTTTTATCATTAGATGTCTAGGATTTCCCTTTACATGTAACAATCTTCCCTGCAATTGTGGGGTTTTTTATTAGAGGTCTAGGATTTCCCTTTATATGTACTGATTTTGTGCAGTTGTGTTTTGTTTTTAACTCTTGATCTTCCAATCAATTGAATCAACCAAATATTCTATTACATCATTTATAAAAAAACAAAAAACAAAAACAAAAAAAAACCAAACAAAAAACCAAGGCATAGTACCTTTTAAGAAAATACTTATGTTTCCAGAATAATGACAGGATGCTATGGAGAACATACAAATTAGAAAGTACACCTTAAAAAATTCCCCTGAACGTAATTCAAGCTAAGAAGATAGTGGATAATTGTTAGTATATATATCACAGTATCTCACAATGTGGCAATTAAAAAGAGTGACTTATTGTAAGTACTGTTTTAATAACCTATTGTCATAGGTCTGGGTTTAACTTTAATAGCAACATTATGTGATCGCATATTTTATTTATAGATCATTTGAAGAATTGGTCATGCAGATATTCTGATTAGTGGGCTATTTGGCCATTAGCCAAATAAATCTAAAGGTAATAAAACTCACAGGAAGATAAATGGCTTTCTTTTTCTTGTTCTTTTCAGCCAATTCAAGCTAATTTAAGCCTTTCACAGAATGGTGATAATGAAGGATTTGTTCTCAGCAGCTCTTTGGCAGGTGATTTGCATTTGAAAGTTTGACACATTTATAGGCCTTTGATCTTCTAGTGCTTGTGCCCCAGGCCAGACACCTACATGCACATTTTACCAGGTGGAAGATCTAGGAGTAAAAGCAGCTCTAAAAGTCATTTTGAAGATGTACACTAGAAAAGAAAATTATACAGTTTGTGCACAGAAAATATTCTGTTGCTGAATTTGAGTGGTCTTTTATATAACACAAGACAAAATATATTTGAACTTCTCTTATTAGAGTTTCTTTGAGGCTAGGGAATGTCCTCATGGAGTATTTTAAAGGAATGCAGAGTCTGATACAAATCCCTTTAAGCTGTAAAGATTGGCTTCATCTGTAGCTTTGAATTTGTTGTTGAAATGGAACTTCTCACTGCAGGACCCTTCAAGAATTTTGGCACCAAGAAAACTCAAGAAAAGAGTGTGACAGCCCCATGGAGATATTTCTTAAATGTGGAATCATAGAATCACCATATGTGAACAAAATCAAGCTTATAACTTAGAATATATGAAGGATGTTCTTAATATTTGCTTAATGATCCCAGAAGAAGTCAGAAGTCACAGGATTCGGGAGGAACATAGCTGAATATTTGGAACAGGATTACTGTACCCCTTGTGATTGTCTAAAATTTAAAACAATCAGCTGATTTCTCTGCCGGTTCAAAGTGTTTAATTCCAGGTCTGTCAAGTCAGGGGCCCATTTGACTCTCATCTCAGGCTTGATTCCTGAGGGAGGCTGATGTTCGCTAATTAAAAATCCCCTGCATGAAATTCTTTCCTGTGCTGTAAGCAAATTATATTTCTCCAAATTGAGCTTTTCCTTTGAAAGGAAACAAGGCTTGATAGGTTTCTTGGAGGAGGACAGCCTGTCTGATCTCAGAAAAACTCCAGTGTTGGAGGTGTCTAGCCAAATAGCTGGCTTCGGGCTCTTCACCCCTGAGTATTCAGCCTTTTTAAAGCTGTGTAATGAGTATTGATTAGCCGTTGTCTGAAGTACATTGAAAGTAGCAGGGACTATGTTAGCTTAGTTTATATACACATTAATAAGGAATCCCCACTAGCTATTTTGAGTCCTTCCCCCCACACACATCTCTGCTTTAAAAGATGCTCCTTCAACATAAGAGTTAACTTCATGTTGAAGGTACTTGAAAATTCAATTCCTGGAACATTTTGTTCTTCAAAAGAGCACTATCCATCTGTGCTTTCAACTCATCACAGAATGTCAGACACAGATAAGAGCAAGAGACTTATGAGTGTGCATCCCAGCCTGACAGGGCAGGTAAATGTCAGGGAAATATTTTTTCCCCTCCTCTTCTCCCTTTCCCTGTCTCTCCCCCTCTCCCTTTCTCCTTTTTCTCTTCCCTCTCCTCTCTTTCTCCTCTCCTTCATTCAACAACCCATTTGCCACTATTTACCTTAGAAAAATAATTTCTCTGGGGGCTCAGTTGGCTTCAAGCAATATTTAATTGGAGAATTTAGCTTTAATTGTTTTCTGATGCTCTCTCCATTTTATGCAGTATTTTGTAATAGGGCAGTGTCACAAGCTTTAGGTTGACTCTTGTGGTGGACATCATATAGAAGGTCTCAGCAGAGAGGTAATCCCTTGCCCAGCACAGTCTGTATCTAAGGAAGAGAGATTTGAGAGAGCAGGAGCGGAAGATGCAATCTCTTTAGGATCAGGCAGGTCAGTAGCAAGGTGGAGGACAGGACCTGATTTCCTGTCCATGTGATTGTGCTGCCGCTCCAGACAGTGCTTTACTGTCCTCCCAGATCTGCAAAAAACTGGACCTTAAGAGAGCAGAATTTTAGCCAGGACCAGCTGCCCTCAAGATTTATATACCTGCTGTTGTAAGATCTACCTGCTTATTCATGCATGCACTGATTTTACACATCCTAGTTACCATCAACTAAGCAGGAACTAAGCAGGGTGCAAACCAGATGTCTGTGTCTCATCAGTGACAAGGTGGCCAGCAGATACTGTTAAACGGGCTGCCATAGTGAAGGCAAGCTTAAAGTTTAGTAATCCCTTTTCCTGTTAGTTCTATATTTCACATTCTCTTTGTTCCATCTGCTAGATTTACAAGCTTGACTTTACCATACATAAGTTTTCCTGGTAGGAATTTAGGTTTCTTGCTCTCATGCGTTTCAAAACAGAAATGAATATAAGAGCTCGCTAAACAGCAGTGGCCTGAAGTAAATGACTCTGCAACTTTGCAACCTTAACTGAGCCCTGAGCCCCTATGCATAACTATATACTGTAACTATAACTATTGTAACTATTTAGTCAATAACCTGTGCTTTGGACTTCCTGAAAAGCCTGTTTCAAGTGGATAGTTAAATGTTTCCTGCTTCTAACATTAGCTTTATCCATGCAACTGAGCAGATAAACAGAGATGTTTGATTTATATGGGTAAGGGATATTAAAAAAGACATCATGTTCAACTGTCAGTACCAAGAAGCACCAAAAAAAAAAAATGAGAAAGAGACTGAAAATTCAATAGATGAAACCTAAAAAACCCCAAACTAAAACCAACAAGGAGAGAGAAAAGATAGAGAAAAGAGGAAAAGAAATAATGTTTAGTCATAGATGGGACAAACTAGAGGTAGAAAAAATGAGAAGAGATGAAAAATAAAAGCTAATAATGAGTCAAAGAAAGGGAGCAGGGTCTTCAGTGGTGGAGAATAGACCTCTACACCATGCCCTTGTCACCCAAACACAGTTGTCCAAAAATCTAAACAGACAGGAAAAGTATATTGGTAGTTTCAATCACCATAAGTACAGCAGGAAACCTATAATAAGGCACCACATCAGAACTTGATGTGTTCATTGTCTCTCCTCCTTCTGTTGTGAAATTCTGCAAAGGGTCTGGTTGTTCTTTTCACTCTCCCATCAGGGAGTTGCAGGAAGTGTAAGGTCTCCCCTGAGCCTTCTTGTCTCCAGGCTGGACAGAATCAACTCCCTGAGCAATCCCTGTAGGCTGTGTTCACCAGCCCCCTGGCCAGCTTAGTGATCCTTCTCTGGACTTGCTCAAGTCTCTCAACCCACCAGGTTCCCCAGATCTTTTCAGAAGATACTTCCTGTCCAGACACTCCGAGCCGGTGACGCTGCATAGAATCATAGAATAGTTAGGGTTGGAAGGGACCTTAAGATCACCTAGTTCCAACCCCCCTGTCATAAGCAGGGACACCTCACACTAAACTGTGCCACTCAAGGCTTCATCCAACCTGCCCTTGAACACCACCAGGGATGGAGAACTCACAACCTCCCCAGCCAACCCATTCCAGTGCCTCACCACCCTAACAGGAAAGAATTTCTTCCTTATATCCAATCTAAACCTCTCCTGTTTAAGTTTGAACCCATTACTCCTTGTCCTGTTACTACAGTCCCTAATGAAGAGTCCCTCCCCAGCATCCCTATAGGCCCCCTTCAAGTACTGGCAGGCTGCTAGGAGGTCTCCATGCAGCCTTCTCTTCCCCAGGCTCAACAGCCCCAACTTTCCCAGCCTGTCTTCATATGGGAGATGCTCCAGTTCCCTGATCATCCTCGTGGCCCTCCTCTGCACTTGTTCCAACAGCTCCATGCCCCTTTTATGTTGAGGACATCAGAACTGCACACAATACTCCAAGTGAGGTCTTATGAGAGCAGAGTAGAAGGGCAGGATCACCTCCTTCATTCGACCTGCTGGTCACGCTCCTTTGGATGCAGCCCAGGATATGGTTGGCTTTCTTGGCTGCAAGCGCACACTGCAGTTGGCTCATGTTCATTTTCTCATTGACCACCACCCCCAAGGTGCAGGGCTGCTCTGAATCTCCTCTTTGCCCAACCTGTAGTTGTGCCTGGGATTGCTCCGACCCAGGTGTAGGACCTTGCACTTGGCATGCTAAAACTTCATGAGGTTGGCCACCTCACAAGCGTGTCAAGGTCCCCCTGGATGGCATTCCTTCCCTCCAGCTTATCCACCGAACCACACAGCTTGCTGTCATCAACTTGCTGCGAGCGCACTCAATCCCACTGTCCCACTGTCCATGTCAGCAACAAAGATGTTGAACAAGACCGGTCTCAACACCGATCCCTGAGGGACACCACTTGTCACTGGCTTCCAGCTGGACACTGAGCCATTGACCACAACACTTTGTGTGCGGCCATCCATCCAGTTCTTTATCCACTGAGTGGTCCACCTATCAAATTGATGTCTCCCCAATTTAGAGACAAGGATGTCCCCAGCACAAGTGTTTTCATTCTCTTTCCTTACACCTCTGAAAGCTGTACCCAGATTATTTTATCCAGCCTGTCCAGGTCCCACTGAATGGTAGCTCTGCTCTCCAGCATGTCAACCACTTCCTGCATTTCAGTATAATCTGAAAAGCTCTGTATGTACAATGTTACATATTAAAAAAAAGGGAATCATTTTACCTAAATATATTCATGGGATTGTTATAAACCTGAGTGCAATTTGTTAGCAAAAATTTGTGGAAGCATTCATAGCGACTGAAAATTAAAATATCCCAAACTTAATATACCATTAATATTCATCAGTAGACTATGGAACAGGCTTGTTTTTTTGTGGTATTAAATGTGATTAAAATTATGATTGAGCAACTTGCCAAGAAATTTATGATTGCAATATAAAACCAATGTTCCTCACCTGTGGGTTAAGCACATGCTTGTGAAAGGTGGCTTCAACAGGCACACAACGCTTTATTTTAGAATATGAAATATGTAAGAGCTCAATAAAATTTGTAATATAACACTTGTATGTTGTCTTTTATCCAGACTGTTGATCCATTTTATAATTATTAAACAGAACTGCAGACTGTGTCCAGAGCATAACTTCATTTAGCACTGAGATGAAACATGCTTTTTATTAGCAGGATGCAGCAATTCTGCACATCAGTGCTAGGATGCAGGGGAGGAAGAAATGAGCAGATACTGATGAGGAGGTTCAGTGCATGAAAAAGAACAGCCTAAGCTGAAATGTAATCACAGCAATTGAAAAATAGGTCCCTTCAAAACTACCCAGCTTTAGCTGTGCAGCTTGGCTAGAAATAGTCATAAATGAGCTTTTAATGCATTTTCCTAGTTACTGGAATTTCTTGTGAGATTTACCTTGTTTTGGAAAATTCCTCATGCTGCAAAATGAGACATTTAGAGCACAAAGCACGAAAGACCATTGTAATAGAGGTAAGCAAGAGTACAAACCCTTAGGTGCTATCTCGCTTCTTTAAAAAGTCATGTGAAACCACTATCACACATGGCAAAGGCAATCATCAAGATGTTCATAGGGCGAGTAAAAGAAACACTTGGAAATAAATGATATTATACTTTATCATTTATTAAATTGAATGTATGTTTTTTGGATAGAAAAGGAGGCAGTCCTGATGATCCTGTAATATTTACAAGAGGCAAATCTCCACCTCTCCCATAAAAACCTGAAATCTATCCATTTCATTACAGCAAACAAAATTTTTTAAACCAAATGTGAAATCTGATACAGTGAAGCTGTGTTAGGCAATAATGGAGTTCTCCTACTGAAACAGCTTGTATTATTTTGATAATATCTGTTACTTTTCATTTTCTGAGCAAAATAAACCTTGTTAGGCTCCCTTTCCTCCCCCAGCTTTGCCGTTTCCTTCTGGCTGAAGCAGCCAGTAGACATTAAAGACCAACCACATAGGCAAACCTCCTTTCAACTTCTGTTAACAGGGGTATTAAAAAGACATTCCTAAATATCAGCTGAAAACCACTAGGTAATAAACTCCTACTTAAAAGGTGGCTAGGTGTAAATTCCACACGTAGGCCTTTTCATCTGGGAAGCCAGTTGCTAGAGATCAGATGTTTTAAATGAATTGAGGAGCTGATGTTACTTGTCAGTCAATGGAGACTGCCACTCTTTGGAGGATAAAATACTTACATTTAAGGGTGTAAAGCACACAGATAGGTCCTGATCCTACCAGAACAATGCCAGAGAGGTGCTTGTCACTATACAAAGCCCTTGTGAAATCAGTATTACTTATTTGACTGTCTTTTCTCCATGAGCAGGCTCCTAGCTTGGTGTTTTGGACTTGTGCCCTTGAGAACATTAACAGTTTTAGACATTTATGGCAGGAATTTTTAGCAGCACTAGAACTAGCCTATTTCTGGTCCTACTACAAATGAATAACAATGTTTTCTCTTGTGCTAGCCACAAGTTTGTTTGGCCAAGTCAGTAATAACAATTAGACACCCAATTTACACATGGTTTTTATGGATTACAGTAAGGGTTGTGGCCTCCTTTTCATAGGGCTGGACTCAGGATCAGTCATGGTTCTCTCACTGCCTTCTTTCCCAGCTACAGGGAATTGTAGCTGGCTGTTCATCCATGTTCTTTAGCATATTGACCTCGAGGAAAAAAAAAAAAGAAAACAATAAGAAAGAAAAAGAAAAGGAAAGGGAAAGGGAAAGGGAAAGAGAGAAAGAGAAAGGAAAAGAAAAAGGAGAAAAAGTATGTGTTTGTTGACCAGCTTGCTTACCTAGAAGTCTTATCTATTTCAATAGAGGTTGGACCCCGATTAAACCATCTTCCACAAGTTCAAAAACAAGCTTCAAAATCTACACATTTAAAAATAAATGCATCAGCCAAAGTTGAGGGAAAGCCTTAAGAAGGAGAGAAGCACCGTCTGGTGGCTCATGTGACTCTGGATAATAGATGTGGTGGATCCTTCCCTTTCTTTATTGCCAAGTTGGGTGTAAACTGAGGGTTTCACTACTTTTCAGAAGTGTTGAACACCTGCTGCATCTGCTGGAGTTAGTGAGACCTGCAGCTGCTTGCCCTACATTTTATATATGGGGGATTGACTCCTCAGTCTATGCCTCTGTAAAGCTGGATGGTGACAGCCACCTCCTCAGCAAGTGGGCAGAGTAGCAGTTAATACTTGGGAAACATCTTATTAAATAAGTGAAGCAACTTTAAAAGCTCTTGAGAGATAGATATTTTTTTTCATGGTACAAACTGCAAGATGAGGCTTTATCGTCTATGTGCTTTACAAGAATGTTAGTATGGTCTGCTTCTTGTCAGTAAAATAAGACTAGACTTCCATCCTACTTGTAAAGGAAACTGACTGTTATGGGAGTAGAGTTATTGAAAGGCATTTATCCATGTTTATTCAGTTTCAGCCTCTTCATTCTTCCCATCTATATGAGTTTTTACTTTTGTCACAAGTCTGTTTCTCCTACAAAACTCACAGCTTGGTGGAAACATACTCTAATATAAGTTAAATAAAGTAGATCAGTCTTTAAATAACTTCACACACAAAAAAATTATTTATCTACCATACTTGAGGATGACAGCGATTATCTGCACAACTTACTGTAAATTTAAAAACTGAATCAGACACATTTGGAAGCTCTAAAAGTTTTCTATTCCATGTATGTTTGTTTGTGAACAGAAAAATTTTTGTTCCCCCCATGTTTGTCCTCCCTTCTGTAATGAATTCAGAAATATGAGCAGGGAACCTTTCATTTTAAAAGAGATGAAGATTAAGATGTGAGCCTTTACAGTGCAGGATAAATTACTGACAGGAAAATCAAAACTATTTGTCAAGCAGAAAATGCTTCCTTAATTGTTAAGTGTCAGTTTGTGTTTCATTGTTGTTAACCTTATATCTCACTAGCCTTAAATGTTCTGACATTACTGCCAGACAAAAAGGGAATTATTAAAAAATTGTGAGAGGTAAAATGAAATAAAGTTTGCATATGAAATAAAGATTGATTTTCCCCACAGATTTACTTTCTGGGAAGGTGCCAACTGACATATTACACTTTCTTAGCTCTTTAGTGAGAGAGCATTAAGTAGTCATAGCGTATAGATAAATAAAACTGGTCTCCAGCCTGTAGCAATGCCTTGCTCTGTATAGTGCTTTTTAAAGCCCTGTTATAAAACAACGCTGTGACCTGTTCTGCTGGCAATTTCTGCCTGTTACATTGTCTCTACTTTGCGAGATAGTTTCCTAAATGAGGATTTTTATACTTAGGGGTAGAAATGCAGCACTACCCAAAACTACATACCACGAGACTCTGTTGGCTTACATAGGCTGTGTACAGTGATCGTGGAGAGAGACATCACATAGGCTATGGATCATACAGGGATTGTGGAGAGAGATTACATAGCTTCCTGATTTGGCCAAAACCGAGGCACACTTCATGTGAGTACCTTTGGGGAACGTAGGGGCTGTGGGTAGACATCAGTGGCCATTTTTCAAAACTGAACTTTTAGCTGCATTTATTTGCAGCAGAGCAACAGGGACACAGCTCTTTCTTTGGCTCTGAAGATGTGTTATGGCACAACTTGCTTTCATATGGCTAAAACCTTTGCTCATTCCTATACCTCTGGTGGCATCTCCTGAATCACAGTTAGGCAACATCTGGGACATAACTAGGGGGATCCAAGCTCAAATAGCACCAGGGAATACGATGGTAATAAACAAGGATGCACAGATGTGAGACAGTTTTCAAGTATGAACATTAATCTCTTATCTCTTAATACAGAAAACCCTGTAAATTTTTTGTGTCTGTGAAACAGCTTAGAAGAGCATAAGCTTATAACATACAGTAATTTTTCATGCAAGCAGAGCAGTTGTCCACATGCTGCAATATCCTGCCATGGTTACTCTAAACATTTACCCATAAGATTTAAGAAAAGATATAGCTATTGCTATAACTTACATTCTTCTTCCCTGTGCAATCTCATCTGAATCCCTACACGTTAGAATACAAAGATGAAATCAGACAGTGTTCACCCATCCTCTACAGCAACAGCAGCTTGGACATGCACAAAATCTTTTCTCCCTTCACGTGTGAGCAACACTTTCTATGATTACCCATGAAAGAGGAATACAAATAAACTAGCAACATGCATTGTTTATAGTCAGCAAACAAGTGACTTGTTGAGATTTTTGCTTCTAAATCGGACTGCCTTTAATGAAATAAATGGAAATTTAATTAACATATGATTCCATAATCAAAACTGCTGAACGAAGCAGCTTATATATATACTTATATGTTCAATGCATGTGTTTTTTAATATATTTATATATACACACATACGTATATTTGCAAGCTCTTTTTTTTTGGCACACCTTGACAGAAGTCTTTCCTCTTCCACCTCCCACTCCTGGATATTTATATTTGTAGACTTCTAATTGTTGTGTTTAGCAAAAAGAGAAAAACATAAAATAAAAGCAAGGACATGCAAATAGAAAAGGCACCACAGACACAAATATGGGGAGGAAAAAGGAAAAAGAGTGGGAAAGAGATTTTAAGTGGGACAAAAATTAATCTCCTGTTTATGCCAAATTAGACTTTGTGTCTAACTTCTGGCATTGTGACCACTGTCTCAATGAAACACATCTGTTTGCTGACCTCACAGAAAATACCTGTCATTTATCTTGTGCTAATTTTAATCTGTAGCAGGCATTTGTGATTCCTATGACTGCTTAATCTCATTTTCCTTAAATGAGTAAAGCAGAGCTCAGAATATGGCAGGGTAACCATAAAACCCCAATGCAATCCTGACTGTAGAGAGCTGTGCCCCAAGTTTCTGCACAGAATCATAGAATTAACTATGTTGGAAAAGACCTTTAAGATCATCAAACCCAACATTTACCCCAGAAGAGCCAGCAGGGTCTAGATGTCATCATAGTCCAACTATCTTATTCATCTCAGAATAAAATAGCTGTCTCCCACAAGCTGCTTCCCAGCATTTTGATTCCAAACTTACCAAAACTCACAAAAACCTTCACAATGATTATGGTGAGTATTGGATTGTTGTGTTGCTTTTCTGATGCTCACCTCCTGAGGTGAGGATTTCACAGTCAGAAAGGTGTTCTAGAATGGCACAGCTGAAGCATTCCCCCCACTTTTCAGAGTGGATTATGGTGCACACAGAGAACACTACACAGAAGAAATCTCTGAAGTAAATCCTACTTTTCTTTTACCCCAGGTTGTCATTCTTTTTCCACTTCTTTTCATTATATATTTCTTTTTGCTTTCTTTATGGGCAGATACAAAGTCACGGCTGGCAGCCAAGCTGCTCAGTATAGCTACAGGGCTCAGTAATTTTTGACAGTTTCTATGGCTCTCTTAATGATTTGCTCTGTGATTTTGGGCAAATTAATCCTTTCCTCTGCTTATCCATTTCCCCAGAGTAATAGTGGTCATTTACCATCATATCTGAAGCCTAGATATGAGAAGTGCTAATAATTAACGCTATTAATTCATAGGATATACGTTTTCACTGAACTGCCTAGTATATAACTTCACTGTTGAGTTGACTCAGGGCTGGGAAAAAGTTTTTTTGGCAGAAGAATGGATTCCTAGAGATAGAAAACTTTACAGAAATAGTTAGTCTTCTCTTACATGCGTGTAGTCTGTAAATTTCTTTGGATGACACTTCTATGTGAAATATTTATCTAGGCCCAAAGTTGATACAGTGTGTATTTTATTTAATAGACTTTTTTGTAAGATTGTATTTTCCAATTTCTTCTTTTTTTTTTTTTTTTTTTTTTTTTTTTTTTTTTTTTTTTTTTTTTTTTTTATTTTTTTCTTTTTTTTCTTTTTCATTTTTATTTCCCTGTCATTATTTTTTTTTTCTTTTTTTTCCACACCACANNNNTTTTTTTTTTTTTTTTTTTTAAATGTGACTTTGTTTACAATTGCAGTTTGATTTCCCAGTCATGATTTAAAATAGCAAATGAATCCACAAGCTGCAGGGGAATGCACTGCTGTTCTTTTCTCCTTTCTGCTGCTGAAAACCAAAGTGATCCAGAGAAAAGCTGCAATCTCATGAGAAGAGAACCCCATGAACCATAATATAGACAAATCCAAACAAGCCATCTTTGACTTTCATGATTAAGTTTCAGATAATGAGAGACTACTTCAGCATCAGTGAGCACAAATGAAGTCATCCCTGCTGTAGTGCCATTGCATTCAGTTACACAGAAAGCAGGGCTCAACGGCTTAAATTCAGAGTTTGTGTTAGCAACCATTAAATTCTATGTCTGTAAATTGTTTGCAAAAAGATTAACTTTCTTTCTCCTCTCTTACCACTTATGCCCCCAGCACAATGTTAAATGTAGAGGCGCAGCCTTAATTGGTTTAGTTGCAAGAAGATAATCTTTTTTTCCTCCTTCCTTGCTGTTGCCTGTTAGTTTAAAGGCTTTTTAGCTGAAGGTTGATAATTATCACTGAGAAGAAACTAGCACATCAGGAGTTCATTTTCCATCTTAGCACTTGTGCTGCTTCTTTGAACTCCTCTCACCAAACCCATGTTCCCACTCTGTCACTTTCCTCCCTCCATCATAAAAAGGTCTCAGCAGCCGGGGGCTCCAGCCTTTGCTGGCAGGCAGAGGGCATTGCTTCTCCCGAGCACTCCTCCAGCATGGACAAACTGCATGAGACATTAATAAACATGGAAGACGCTTTGGATTCAGAACAGTCTGTCTGCTTATCATCCTGGGACTGGAAAAGCACCACTGGGTCTTTCGAGATGCACCCCGTCTCATCTCCACACAGCTTATCCCCAGCACCCTCCTTTGAATCCTACTCCTCATCCCCTTGCCCAGCAGCAGTGGAGACCCCCTACAGCAGCAGCAGTGGCAGCCTGATGGGCTACAGCCTGGTGGACTTTCCCCCTGCCTACCTACCCAGCCCCGGGCAGGCTCGGCTGCCCAAAGGCACAAAGGTGCGGATGTCTGCGCAGCGCAGGAGGAAAGCCAGCGAGAGGGAGAAGCTGCGGATGAGAACCCTGGCTGATGCACTCCACACACTGCGCAACTACCTGCCCCCGGTCTACAGCCAGAGGGGACAGCCCCTCACCAAGATACAAACTCTGAAGTACACCATCAAGTACATCAGCGAACTGACGGAGCTCCTCAACAGTGTGAAGCGGGTGTAGACCCCACCTGGAGCACCTGCCCCGGCATGCTCAGGGTCTTTACAAACAAAAAAACAGCAAAATTTCTTCCTTGCCAGAGCATGGGTCGTGAGAGGAGAACAGAACAAGGGAGGGAGAGCGAGGGCCAGTGCTGTACATATGATGTGATGATGGAAGGTTATGTAGGATTGCCTAAAAAACAGAGCTGCAGCTTGCTGAGACAGAAGTCTTTCTGCTTTTTATGTCTTTCTTTTTTTATTAGTAATGAGCTTCTGCGAAATATTAAACCTATACTGATACAAAAGTGAAAAAAGAAAAGCCAACTGATCTTCCTAGGATTTACCTATCTCTGTTCTGACAGAACTTCTGGTTATTAAGGACAGTAGTAAATCCATAGGTTTTCAACTGAGTTTTAACAAAATAATTGACAATGCTATAAGGATATATGTGTATTGGTTTGTATGCACTTTAATACTAGGATGAGGAAGAACATGTATGGTTATTTCAAGTATTGTCTATTTATCCACATTTCCACTGTATCTAAAAAATCCAGAAACTAAGTAATAATGAGAATATCTTTGCTCACAAACAAATAAATACCAGTGTCATAGACTGTATTTTGTATATCTGATTGATAGTTAAGTAAAACCTAGCAATTACTGCTAAATATTGAGAATGAAATATAATCAAACTGACATTTTTGTATAGATAAATGGCTGTTATAACCCTCTGTTCTCTATTAATATATACAGGAACATATGATATTTCTGTATTTAATGTATAAAACCTCCTTGCTTCAATGCCTGATAAATTATGGAAGAAGTTTTTACATCAAATTGCTAGAACAAATAAGATTAGGCTGAATTATCTTCCCGCTCTTCCTTCTCTCTGACATGAAACAAATTGATTCAGGTATCAGAAAGATGAGAAATCTTACCCTCAAGGTGTACTGAAACCTAGGGGGGATCTAGTAACCATAATATCTTCTTATTAAAAGCCTTTTCCTACACCTAGTAACAGTCCTGTAAAGCACGAACCAAAACCAAACTAATGGGGACTTGGTCTTAATTACTTTGACTTTCTTCTGACAGACATCACGGAGTTCTTACCACACCACCAAAAAACAAGGGTTGTTTTGTAAATCCCATTGCAGACTGATTCATCAGATTTGTCTGTGCTGAGGCCAGGAATGCACAGAGAGCAGCAAATCCTAGGGCTGAGTTGTGTGGAGCTAGTTAAGACAGATTAATGTTTTCTTCAAGGGCAGATGTAAGGCACAGCAAGAGCAGGCACCAGGAGCTACCAGGCTTGTCTCTGTGGGACAGATGGCTTAGATTTTAGGTTTGTGGCTATACCCTGTAAAGTCAAAAGTTTATGGTATGCTTCTCTTTTTCTCTTTCCCTGTTTGTTGGGAAGAAAATACAATTGGTTTTGACCGTTTTTAGTCCAAGGCTCAACCTAAGCTGACTCTGCTTGTCTCACATGGTACACGTATATTGCAGCAAACAGTGTGAAATCCATCAGTGTCTCAAAAAAGCAGCTACATTCAAATTTATGCAGGTAGCACTGGCCCTCAAGATGTAACCACATTTAAGCATATCTCATATGCTCCTGTTTTAACCCATGTTAGATTTCTCACAATCTTTAGGACTTTAGCAAGAACATAAGGAGAATAATTTTTTAAGCTGTGTTGGATTTGCACGGCAAGGTTTTGGGAGTGGGGGGGACTACAGGGATGAATTCTACAAGAAGATGCCAGAAGCTTCCCCTGTGCCTAATAGAATCAGTAGCATCTATCTCTAAGATGGACCCACCACTGGTCAAGGATGAGCCCATCAATGATGGTGGCAGCATCTCTGGGATAGCATAGTTGAGAAGGAAAAATGTTACTGCTCAGGAGCAACTGCAGCTGGAGAGGGGAATGAGAGTGTGTGAGAGAAACTTGCCCATGCAATCCATGTGGGATCTTGCCTTAGAGCTTGATCCCACAGACTTTCTCAAGGACTCTCACTGCTACTGACAGCTGTAGCTGCTTATTAGTACTGGCAATGAGGATAGCCCAATCATTCTGTGATGTTAAAGACCATCATCATTCACAAGTAGAGTGGGTGTATTGTCTGTGCTTGGGAAGACTTTTTACCTTGTTCCTTAAATCTGTGACACCTGAAACTATAGGTAATTTGACTATGCTTTTCAGCTCTAGGAAACATTACAGGTCCCAGAGCAGAGAAACAAGGAATTAGAATCATCCACTTTTATTGCTTGCTTATTTATGACCCTGGCTGGTCATCCAGCATTGCTGCCTCAGTTTACCCATCCACAAATGAAGCTTCTGATAGCTAATGGCTTCAGAAGGCCACTGCTCATAGGCAAAGCTAAGCAATGCTGCATGCAGAAAAAGCACCCCAGTAGGAGTACTCTGCAGATTTGAGAAGTGACTCAGAGTCAGCATTTCCCACCACCTTGGAGAAAGTGACTGGTTATGACCCTAAACATGCTGGGTTATAGTGTGTTAGGTGCCTGTAGAGCACCTTTGTCTCCCTCCAAGTCTAAGGTGCAGCAACAGCTTCAAGTAGCCACAAAGGCAAGGCTTTGCATTTCAGGGCACTTCACTGCTTCAGTGGCAGTGAAATAGATCATGCCTGTGCCTGTTCTCTGGCTCTGGAATTCCAGTGGCCACTGCGATACCTTTAAATATTTTAAGGTCCAGCACAGCCTGACCGCATATAAGTGGACCTTAGGGAATCATCTGCCCTAAGTCACTTGCTGCACTGCAAAGGGACCAAAGCCCTTGTCCAAGGTGGAGTCAGTTTACTAGAATACATTGCCTTCTTGCACTGTTTAATTTATCTGATCCCCACTTCAGGGGATGGCTCCTTCCACCAGCATTTGTCTGTAACTGAGATGCATGAGTAGAAGACAGAGGTAGACTCAATACCTGTCTGTGACTGGGAGCTCCTAGGAGCTGCCAGGTTTGTTCCTCCCCTCTGAGAAAGAAATTAATTCTTGCTCTAGTTGACACAAAACACCTCTATAACCCCCTCCTTTTGCAATTCTTGCCCTGGGCATAGACATTTTACCAATCCAGAAGAAACAGGCTGAATTATGTTCATGATGGTACAAGCCCTGCTGCTGTTGGATTTTATTTATTTTTCAATACAATGGAATGCAGTCAGGGTTCCTTCTCTTTTCCCTTTCCTTTATTCACAGAATTAACTTAATTGATGTGAAAGAGACCAAGTGCCACATTTAAGGGTACAAGGTTTAGCCTCCAGGACTGTACACAAAGCTGTAATGAATTCCAACAGCAACACCACAGTAATCCATAAAACAGAGGCAAAAAAGAAAAGTGTAACTTCAGTCTAAAAAAGTTGCACGAGTTGGAGAAGTAGAGGACATCTTTCATATAAAAGCATCTTCTCTTAACACAATATGGTAAAAACCTGCATAGAAATAAAGCTAAAGTAGCAGCCCAAGTATTGGAAGGCCATGGCTAAGGAATCAAGTTAAATTACATTCTACCTAAAGGATAAAATTGTTTACTGTGTTAAAGAGAGAGAGACACAGGAGAGTAAACTGGGGTTAATCCCCAGTTTACTGAAATAAACTCATCCAGCACCAAAAGTGCTGTTTTCCAGGTTATCATGTGACTAAAATTCCTTACCAACTTGGAGAGTAGAATGTAAGTACTAAAAGAGCAGCCACCATCACAAAATAGTTTTCCTACTTCTATTCGCAGTTTTCTCATACAAGAAATCTCTTGAGTGATACTGGTCAAAGCTGAAAGGGTAGTGGATAAATACTCAAATACTAAACAGAAAAGGGATGAAAAGCATTATAAAATCTTATGCAGAAATTAATTAATTGAAAAATTTAAAAATCTCAGGAAAAGCTTCCAGATACAATTGTGTTGAACTACCAGTCCTTCACTCTCTTTAGTGGTGAAATGATTACACCATTCTGCAGGTCCTACTGTCAGCTGCTGCACTCTCCAACTAAATATTTTGCCTTTTAAACAAAATTGCTCCCAGATATATACCCCCTCCCCCCCAAGAACAATACACTTCAGTCTGAGCCAAAGAGAAACAGCCCAGACTGTGCACAGACCCTGGCCAAAGATACTGAAGAGCAGTGCAGTGAAGCGAAGCAGGCTAATGGCAAGATGAGAGATGAACAAGGGGCATCAGCTCATAGGTGAGATGACTGGACCACCACACCAATTGCTTTCTTAAGTTCTTCATTTTGAGAACTGCACCCTTGCCCCCACTCCAGGTGGGATTCACAGAGACAGCTGCAGAAAACAGAAAAAAGGAACTGCTGCCCCACAACCACTCTAACCCTTGTATTAGGGAAGAATAAAGCAGGGCAGAGCAGGTGGTTATGTATAATAGATCTTACACAAGTTGGTGGCATCAGCCAACCAGAGGAGTTGTTGCTATTGACAGTATGAGAATAGGCTCTTGGTTCCTTATACCTCAGAGTCCAGAGGCTGTTCTGGTGCAGCTGGGAGTATGTGATGGCAATTTATTTAGGAGAAAGCACACCAATTGGAAGGAGGAAGCCTAATAAGTAGGGTATTAGCCCAGGATTCAGGAAGTTTGTACAGCTTCACTCTCCAGGGCAGGTTTTTACCCCTGAATTCAGGAGAGTGACAACTTCTCTGCCCACTCTATGAAAAGGGCTCAGCAGCGCATTTGCCTGCTGGCAGAAATAACACCTAGGCAAAACACCCTGAAGATAGTAAGCAGGCCAAATTCTCTCTTGGTGGGAAGGGTGAGTACCTCAGAATATTCCTTAGTAGTTAAAAGGATCACACATGGAAAACGTTCCTTAGACAAGCCATGGCTCTGAGGCAGACCGCTCACCCCCCATAGCAGAGGGGAGAGCTTGGGGCTGCTCACCGCAACACTTTGAAATTCTATGCTAAGGAGCACCATATAGGTGCCAAGAGGTTTTATGGTTACACATTTGGGCAGCACATAGGTGTGCTTAGGGTGAGGGGGAAGAAAGCCTCCTGGAAAAGGACTTCAGCCAGATCCTTGGGAGAGCTGTTTAACTGGTAGCTGCCACAGCTCCATATTCTCTGAGCCTAGGAAAGCCAGGGCTGTCCCTCCAGGTCTGCATGGCTGTAGCTAAAAAAGCCCAAACCAAACAAACCAAAACCAACCTACAACCATAACAATATGTATACACCCTCAGCTTGTAAGGAGCCAGTATTTGACTTACTTTTACTCCCCAACTTATTTGTCATACAACTGCAAATGCTGTTACTGCATTTGACAGACTGAGGAGTCCCAGCTCCCCATAGAGCAGCTGGGTTTTAATAAAATGTAGGAGCTCGGCCCATCTGAACCCCCTCCCTGAACAAGCCCCTGGCTTTGTGCTGCTTCACACAGCAAGATAAGCCCAGGCTTGGTCTCAAAGAACTACACTAAGTAGTATAACAATACTGATGCAGCTTACTTAGACTGCAAGGCATTTCTTTCAAAGCACAGGTCTATCTGGGATTTAGGAATATAGCAGAAAAAGCAGAATTGTTTGGGAGTAACTAGCTGAAGATTCAAATCTCAAATAGACGTGTAGCAGAAGGCAAAACTGGATGGAAGTATTTGGGAAGCTTTGGTTCAATGTGAGAATGTGTTTTCTTCTGGATAGAACTGCATAGCATTTAGTCAAGACATTAAGATCTAAAACAAAAATAAAAGTAAAACACCAAGAAGGAAAATTGGGCTAGAAAACATAAATGTCAGTTTTATTAGTTTTTCAGTATCAGTAGGGAGTTTTGTGCTGCTGCTTTAAATCTCCAAATCAGTAAAGTTTTAAAACACTAGCCATATCTTTGAATATAGACTACAATAAAAATGAAATCTCTGCTTTTCTTTCAGAAACTACATATAATAAGGCTACTTGTAGCACCAATTTATTTCCATTCCAAATAAACAGTGGTAAATGTCTGCAGTACACCTCTGCTATTGCTCCCATTTTCCTATAAAAACAAATCACACTAGATTTCTCTTCTCCCTTAGACTTTTATCATTCACCTGTTGGAATTGCAGAAGACATTAAGCATAAACAAAGAAGATTGATTTGCTTTCAACTTGTGTTAACAGGGATATAAAATAACATCCCAAATACCAGGGGAAAAGCATGTGGCCATAAAATATCCACTTAAAAGGCAAAGAGGTGTTGATACAACACTTGAAGAGGATTTTGTCTTTTTTTTACATATATAACCAGGAAGGCAGTTCCTGAATTTAACTATAAACAGACACCTCTGAGGTGGAGAGACCATTACTGACACATCTTTAAAAGATTTTACTGATATTCAAACACGTTGTGTCCAGCATACTGTTGGAAAATCTGAAAAGAAGCTTTATATAAACCCAAGTTCAACCAGGGAGGGAAACCTCCTTGAATTTTCATTTTCCCACATATTGAAAAGGTAAAGGACCATCTAACCAATGCTTCTCATACTGAAAAGTGGCACTAAACAGAACTTTAAGAGCTGAAGAGTAGACCTGCAGTTTACCTGGGTATCATTTAGCTTTTCAACAATTCTTAAATCCCCCATCAACACATAAAGAATCTCAAGATACTGACTAATCTTTCAATAGGAAATGAAGGTGTGTTAGATGAGATTGTAAAGAAACACCTTGCTATTCTTAAGTGATGTTGTCCTCTAGTCTTGGAAGAGAAGAATTGGAAACCCAGGAAGCCACAATTGAGACTGTGTTAACAGTATTGAACTAGGCTACCCAGCCTCATGCTTGGATCTCACAGCAGTCCCTAGTTGCTACATTTCCCCCCTATACATCTGTAAGAGTGGAAAAAGCAGCACAAGCTACCCAAGACAGCCTATGCTTTGCTGGTAAAATGTTGTCACAGGAGATGAAGATTGCTACTCACCCATCTGGAGAAAAACACTGCATAACAGTGCATAACATTTCTTGGGAGACTGTCAGTATGATGCAAGATAAAGAGTGAACTCGCCATACCACTTAGAATCATAGAATAGTTAGGGTTAGAAAGGACCTTAAGATATCTAGTTCCAATCCTCCTGCCATGGGCAGGGACACCTCACACTAAACCATGCCACCCAAGGCTCTGTCTAACCTGCCCTTGAACACTGCCAGGGATGGAGAATTCACAGCCTCCCCGGCCAACCCATTCCAGTGCCTCACCACCCTAACAGGAAAGAATTTCTTCCTTATATCCAATCTAAACCTCTCCTGTTTAAGTTTGAACCCATTACCCCTTGTCCTGTCACTACAGTCCTTAGAGTGCCCACACGTGTGTTCCCTTAGGTCAAAAACCCTGGCAGCATAATATATATGTCCTTTGATTTCTCAATAGATTGCTCCTGCAGGCTGAGAAATAGTAAGTACTTAAACCACCGGGTTAATTCAGGGGAAAGCACTAAGCACAAATCACTAACTTGTCAAGTCTGCTGTTAGGCTTATGTTCTGCATTTACCTTTTATTCCCATGCTAACATATCTACATCTCATCCTCTATCTCCATGGCTTCAGTCTTCACCTACCACAGGAATAACAAAACATGACTCCTTTAGCATGGTAGCCTCACAGAATCCTAAGGGTTGGAAGGGACCTTGAAAGATCGAGTCCAACCCCCCTGCGAGAGCAGGGTAACCTAAATTACATCACACAGGAACTTGTCCAGGCAGGCCTTGAATTTCTCCAATGTAGGAGACTCCACAACCCCCCTGGGCAACCTGTTCCACTACTCTGTCACTCTCACAGTAAAGTTCCTCCTGATGTTCACATGGAACCTCCTATGCTCCAGTTTACACCCATTGCCCCTTGTCCTATCACTGGACATCACTGAAAAGAGCCTAGCTCCATCATCCTGAGCCTCCCTCTATTGGAAAACAGATCTGATGCACAGCAAGTGACTTGACATATTCCTCATCATGAGGCTCACAAAGATTTTCCCAGAAATGGTAGTAAGACACCTACTACCATTATGCTTAGCAGGCAGAACACAGACAAGACTCATTAATGTGAGCTTGTAATTATAGAACATATCATAGAATCATAGAATAGTTAGGGTTGGAAAGGATCTTAAGATCATCTAGTTCCAACCTCCCTGCCATAAGCTGAACTATGCCACCCAAGGCTTCATCCAACCTGACCTTGAACACCACCAGGGATGGAGAACATACAACCTCCCTGGGCAACCCATTCCAGTGCCTCACCACCCTCACAGGAAAGAATTTCTTCCTTATATCCAATCTAAACCTCCCCTGTTTAAGTTTGAACCTGTTACCCCTTGTCCTGTCACTAGAGTCCCTCATGAAGAGTCCCTCCCCAGCATCCCTATCTATCTCTGTACAGGCATTGTAGCAACAGAGCTACAATCTTTTTAGACACCATACCTCTTCAAAGTGCAAATAGATTGACAAAGTAATTTGCTCAAGTTAGCCTTCACAGAAATTCTATTTAATGTAAAGTTAAAAAGCAGACATCCATTATTGCATCTTTAGCCCTAAGAGATAGTGATTCATGCTAAGCAATAGCTTTCCTTAGAACAGGAAAAATACAATATTGAATCTGAACTGTTTTCATATCACTGTTCAGATACAAAAAAGTAACCAAGAAATCTTCCTCCCATAAAAAAAGAAAAACTCCAAACCAAAGCAAACCCCCAAAAACCTCACACCAACACAGGATAATCTGACTGGGGCTCCTGAGCATCATGTTTTCTAGTAAGCAAGGATCTTTAACACTTAATGGATAGAGTCTATGTATTATCATTACTACTACTACAAGTCTTCACTACAAGGATTTTTTTATTTTTTAGTTCAGGCTGACAGCTTACTTGTCTATGTATTCACTGATGCTACCCATGAGCATTTTCTCCCCACCTAGGAAAGGCAACTTGACATTGCGGAGCCACAACACTCCTGTGAGATCCACAGTTTACAGCTTTTCTGTCAATAACTGCTACAGGCTCAAGTATGGCCGGCCCCAATTTGCTTCAAAACATCCAGATGCTTCCAACTGCAAACTGATTAGACAAGTTCTAGAAATAGCTGAGCAGACTAGGTCAGATGCAAGTTACACAAAAGACTAAGAGTTTGACACTGTAGAGGAGCACAAGAGAGCAAGATTAAGTTAACAACAAAAGATACGTCCATACTGGTTAGCTGGCCCTTTTCTGAGTAAAGGGTAACAACTTATTTTCCTACTATATAGTTTCACGATGTCCTTACTTATAAACCTGGGCAGGCTATGCATACTTAACCCACCCAACTGCAGCTTCATAAAGGTAAACAGTTCTGTTGAGTCTCTGCCAGAAGTCTGTGTCTTCACCTGCAGGGAGAAGGAAGGCATAGAGAACTACATTATGTTACAACAGCAGATGCTTGGCATTTCCATAGCATAGTTTAAGACTAACACCAACCTTTGCTAATTGGTTTTTTTCCTAATAAGCACTGGTCCAGATGACACTTTCCCACGCTGATGTGGTTCTGCACTGCGGTCTAGCAAGACATTTCAGCTTTTAGTTTTCTGTACAGCTCAGGCTAGGACTCAGTCATCTGGCAAGGCTCACAATTGCATGTGCCATACTGCTGAGAAAAGACTCAGGGGTGACTTGAGAAATGTCAGCTTTCTTACCAAGCCTGTGTTTCCCAGGATTGCATCTCCTTGGACAAAGAGAGCCTGAAGGTTGCTGCATAGTGCTGCAGATCATCGCACTGCAGTGGAAATACAGCTACAAGGCAAGAATATACTATGCATAGGGGAGTCTTATTTGGCAAACAACTGACACGTGTACTGACTCTAAAGGAGATGAACTGAGCAGTCTTAAGTGGCTAGTCTTTATTTACTACTGTTACAGTATTATGCCTTCAAGGAGATAGCTAACAGCCCCAGGGAGCACCTACCCAGCTGAAACTTTACACAGTTTCCTGTATGCACCACTCCAGGTTTACATATCAAGACTGCTGACAGCATGTGAAAGAGACTCCTTACCTGCTCTTGTAACAAAGTTGTGCCTAGTACAAAGGTGAACATCCTCACTTCAAATCTCTTCAGGTGCTGAGGAAATTTTACTCTGAGGCTATAGTTAACTTTGTGGAAGACAGCTCTGTAGGAGTCTTCACTGTTTTCACACCTTTTTGGGGAATGTAAAGAACATGTATTTAATATAAACCTTCATCACTTGAACCAGATTTTCAAGGAAAGCAAGCAAGCAAAATAGAGGAGCTTCTCTCTTCATTTCCCTCATGTCACAGGCATAAAGATAGAGCCTCTCTTATTTATGATCCCTGCTTTTGGCTACCGTCAGGGTTGCTTCTTTTTATATGGCTTTTAGATCCAATTCCTGTGCACCCCAATGACTGCTGCCACCAGGAGGCATAATCCCTGTGCTGATGCTGACATGTACTCCTCAGCCTAGCAGCAATCGATCATCAGGATAAAACAACACATTCAAGCTGACTTCAGTCCTCTTTCCCTTTCCTCCCCACTTAAGGGGCCTTATGCTGAATAGTTACCAAACACAGGAGAAAAGTCCTCCTTACCCATTTATAAGCATAGGCCACTGTGGAAGACTGTCCTGGCTTTGGGAGTTTGTAGCCCAACAGTCATCCAGGTTTAGTTCTAGTCTCACATCTTTAGGCTGGAGCAGTTCAGCTTCAAAATACAGTGCCTCTCTCAGGTATTTTACCACAGGATATTCCAGCTCCTGGTAGGGCTCTGTGTAGGATTTCTCTATAGAATAGAGTATTGATGTTAGAGTTGACTTTTTACAGAGTACCTATTCACAAGCTTTCTGCTACCATTTTCTCTAGCACAGTAACACCAAAATGTGGGAGAGAGCATGAATGTTAACAGATGGGGATAGTGTAGCAGAAAAACAAGAAACAGCAGTGAAAGCAAAGATCTACACTGTATTCCTTGGCTCTGAGGATCCAGAAATGAGACACTTCTTCTGCAAAAACCCATTGAAATAAGATGCTCCTTCAAAAGCACCTCTTTGAAGGTATGGAGTGGTGGTGGGAAGGGGAGTAGAAATATTCATCAGGGTCACTCCAGTCCTGGTGAGGGTTTGGTTCATACTTTAGCCTGTTATACTAGCATAGTTGCCGTTTTACAGGAGTATTACATGTAGTTTTCTTCTCTGACACCATTATTTCACTCAGTGCTCTATGCTCATCAACACCTGGGAAGCTGATAGGAGAGAAGCTCACATTACATCCATTCTACAACTTTCAGCAGTCCTAGACCAGGCAGGGAAACCACACATTAGTAATGCTACATCTGTTCCACTATAGGTACTTGGCCATTTAATTTGTATTCTGGAATGGAAAAACCTGTTAGAGACCTTAAAGAGATTTTCTCTTTATCCTTGGAGATAGTCAAAATTCACGTGGATAAGGTCCTAGGCCACCTATTCTAGGTAGCCCTGCTTGAGCAGAGTAAGCAGACAAAATCACTTTGAGAACCCTTCCAACTCCAACTACTCAGTGATTCTATGGAGTCTAATCATAAATGTTACCTTTGAAAAGCTTCAATGAAAGAGCAAGAGAGCCAAACCCTGGCTTAATACTGGGTGGTGGGTTCTTCTTAGATTCATATTGGACATCAACAACCTGCTTGATTGCATACCAGCACACAAATTTCAGCCTGAGGGAAGAGGTTTAGCATAAAATTTTTAGAAAGCAAAATACCTCAGGCAACCTTTTTCTAGGGAATGATACTTACCGGTATACTGGCGTATCACTGCCAGGTCTGAAATAAAGTACCTCATTTTCATACGTCATAGTTGTGCTATTGAACTGAAAGACACATCATTACAAACAGGACAGTTACATTAGAATTTACATTAGAGTTACATACAGTTACATTAGAGTTTTTGACAAAACATTCACATCCATTCTCTTGACTGGTAGACTGCAATGAGCAAAGTAAATTTTGGAATGGCCAGAAATTCCTGGCTAACAACCATATGCCTACTGAACTAAAGCCAACAGCTATGTCATAGTCAAGAAGAAACAGTTTATTAGCTAACAGTAACTTGTATATGACATAGCACCCCAGAAAGGGAGTGTACTGGGCCTAAGAAAAAGCTCAATTGTTTCTGTTGACAGAATCAATGAACAGGATGAGATGTAACACTTGCAGGAGCAAGCTGCAGTTGTGGTGAACTGAATTTGAGCATAACCCATTATTTTGTCTGTTTTCCATCTGTGCAGTACTGAAATGGCAAGAACAGGATCCACTCTAACCTTGGGCCAGATATTCATTAGCAACACATAGCCAGCTTCTGGAGGACATATGAGTATCTCTCAACAGCATAAACTCACATTCAACTTGGCTAAGGATGTGAAGGATAACAAGAAGGGATTTTATAGGTACATTGTGAATAAAAGAGAAACCAGGGACAATGTAGGCCCCCCTCCAGAAACTATCGGATGAACTGGCTACACAGGATTTGGAGGAGGCTGAGGTTCTGAATTACTTCTTTGCCTCAGGCTTCAATGGCAAAGGCTTTGACCACATCCCCCCAAGACTTGGAAGGCAGACACAGGGGTTGTGAGAAATCTGGTTCAAGACAATCTTAAAAAGCTCAACACACACAAGTCCATGGGACCTGGTGAAATCCATCCACAGGTCCTGAAGGAGCTTGTGAATGAAGTTGCTAAGCCACTGGCCACCATATTTGAAAAATCATGGCAGTCAGGGGAAGTTCCAGATGACTGGAAAAAGGGAAATATAACCCCCATTTTCAAGAAGTTTAACCATGCCAAGTACAAGGTCCTACATGTGGGTCGGAGCAATCCCAGGCACAACTACAGGTTGGGCAAAGAGAAGATTCAGAGCAGCCCTGCAGAGAAGGACTTGGGGGTGGTGGTTGATGAGAACATGAACATGAGCCGGCTTCAGTGTGCACTTGCAGCCCAGAAAGCCAACCGTATCCTGGGCTGCATCAAAAGGAGCGTGACCAGCAGATCGAAGGAGGTGATCCTGCCCCTCTACTCTGCTCTTGTGAGACCTCACTTGGAGTATTGTGTGCAGTTCTGGTGTCCTCAACATAAAAAGGACATGGAGCTGTTGGAATAAGTGCAGAGAAAGGCCACGAGGATGACTGGAGCATCTCCCATATGAAGACNACCAGCAGATGAGGTGATCCTGCCCCTCTGCTCTGCTCTTGTGAGACCTCACTTGGAGTATTGTGTGCAGTTCTGGTGTCCTCAACATAAAAAGGACATGGAGCTGTTGGAATAAGTGCAGAGAAAGGCCACGAGGATGACTGGAGCATCTCCCATATGAAGACAGGCTGAGCAAGTAGCGGCTGTTGAGCCTGGAGAAGAGAAGGCTGTGTGGAGACCTAATAGCAGCCTGCCAGTACCTGAAGGGGGCCTATAGGGATGCTGGGGAGGGACTCTTCATTAGGGACTGTAGTGACAGGACAAGAGGTAACAGGTTCAGACTGAATATAAGGAAGAAATTCTTTCCTGTCAGGGTTGTGAGGCACTGGAATGGGTTGCCCAGGGAGGTTGTGAATGCTCTGTCCCTGGTGGTGTTCAAGGCCAGGTTAGACTAAGTCTTGGGTGTCATGGTTTAGTGTGGGGTGTCCCTGCCTATGCCAGGGGGGTTGGAATTAGATGATCTTAAGGTCCTTTCCAACCCTAACTATTCTATGATTCTAAGTCCATTACTAAACATTTCAAAAGCATCATACTGAAGGCTAGCTCCAGAAAACACCTCTGACCTTGAAAATAAGTTACTAGCTAAATAAGAACTTCTGCCCAACTGAATTTAATATCCTCAGAAAAAGAGTGTAGATGTAGTAGTTAACAAAGTCAGCTGTCATCTTGCAGTTTATGTTTGCCTATGAACCTCTGCTATTCTAGTAATAACCCTTCCCCAATGCACAGTAAACTTCACATAACTAAGCCTTTACCTTTCTACTTGTTCCACAAGTGTTCACATTGAACTTGAAGGTTGCAGTCCTCTCTGTCACTAGACTGGGTTTGCATTGTCTGTCCCTTAAAACAAGCAGGCTAGTGTTCAGGTCTGCAGCTCCCACCAATTTTACTGCAGTAATAACCACAGTACCATTGGGTAGGCACTCTGAAAGAGAAAAATAACATTTTCATACAAATCAGGACTCACATTCCTATGTTCTAGGGCCTAACACAATAAAGAGGTTCTGCATGGATTTGCTAGCAAGGCTATTGGCTCATCACACATTTTGAGCAAGACTGCCTTCAGTACTACCACCCAGTCTTCAGACTAACTGCTAGTAGAGTGAGCAGCACAAGTGAAACAGGTGATTTCACTTTCCTTTGTCCTCCTAGGAACTCCCACCCTGTCCCAAAAGAACTTTTCTAGCTGAGGTACTCCATACATTCAATACCCATGAGTAGCTTTAGCATGGTTAATTAATATGCTAGATCCTCCCCTCACCCCAACAAAAAAAATCCCAATCATTCAACATCCAAACTAACCACAAGAATCCTTTAGAAAGCATCATGATCTTGGAGTTGTGAGGTGAAGTAGAGTTTCCCACCTCCTGTACTACACAGGATAGCTATTTCAACCTGTAATTTGACTTGCTTTTTAGCATATTATTTTATAGGAAATCTGACAGCCAAATAGAGCATCACGCAAGTATAAACTCCAGAAACATTTCAGACTTGCGAGATTTGTGCAACTTAGTTATGCAACTCAAAGAGCATTAACAGCTAATCCCCAACATGTTATTACGTATTAGCTGGGAAAGTGAAAAGCTGCAGGAAACTGAGAATTCCCTCCTATTAGCCAAGGTGATTCCATCCTTCAAGGTTAGGTGGAGTGAAGCCTTCATTCCAGAAGCATGAAAATCCTGGAAATGATAATCACAGGTTAAACAAGGTAATAAAAACACATAGTTTCTGGATACATTAGTTGAACAAGGACAGAAGGTTACCACAAGACAAAGGTAGCAGTGCTTGATCACAGTCAGATCCACAGGAGATTTTTTAATCTAGAAGCTCACACAATGAGCTTTTTTCAGTCATTTTGCAACAGAATGCAATAGAAACCCCACTGCATGTACAGTTGTCATTAAAAGATAGCTCAGCCTTAAAAATGATTGCAGAACATTTTGTTTACTTGTCTACGTCTGCCAACATTAACCAAGGGAAATTAAAGTGTTCTTCCAAGGGTAGAAGAGTCCTCCATTAACCCTTTGAAGCCCATCTCAAAGGGAAGTTTTGTTTCACTTTCAAGGACATAGTGTATCATGGTCATATTTCACAGCCAGAGCATGCTTTTTAATTGCTATATGCTGGCATTCTTACCTCATAGTTCACATGGGAAGAAAGGAAAGGGACAGAGATTGCTAAGTGAGTGCCATTGTCTCTCACGCTGTAGCTGTACTTCTTCACAGACTCTGGGGTCAGGTGCCTGTCTGAGATGAAGGGGAGCCAGTTCTGGTCCACATTCCCATGAGTGATAACAAGATGAAGGTTCCTCTCATCACAAAATCCTCTTGCACTGGGTAGTACTGCAATACAGTTAAGAGTCAATCAGCATGCTATCTGCCATCAGAGTTTAATAGGGCTATTTAGGACTGACAGTATCTCTGGCTGAGATTAGCCCAGTTAATAGCAAAGTTCACAACCAGGTTGGTACCATTTTACCCAAGTTCCACTAGTTTACCTGCATCTTTAACAGCTGACACTGTTATGACTGGGACAGTGAAGGTCTCACTTGTTGGATGGATTATGAATGCAAGTGTAACATTCAGGGTGTATGCTCTCATATCTGCTCCCATGTACTAGGAAAATCATATTTAGAAATTAAAATCACCAGGTGATATTATTGCTTCTATACCATAGTATGCTGCAGTGTCCTAGTACAAACCTCTTTCTTAATGCTTGGCGCATCAAATGGGACTTGTATTATGTAGGCTTTACTTCCATTAGCATATCTGATTTCATATGTTAGATATCCATGCTGAACAGCTTCAGGTAAGGCAATAGTTGTCCCCTCAATGGTTAATTTCACAAGCTTCACATCTGGGAGGAATGCTCCCACTGTAACATTCATTAGCCTCAAACTCAGATTTGAATCTGAAAAGGAATGCAATAAAACTAAAGTCTTAACAGTGCCAGAAACTTCAGTAAATTGTTAGGCTACTTACTGTTGGTTATAGCAAGTTCTACTTGTTCAAATGGCGTTTCTATTTCCTTGATGATAATATATTTAGTTAGTCCCCATTTGTCATCTTCCCAATGATGTTCCAAGAACAAGTTGATAGCATACTTTATCCCATGCTGTCCACTGCTCACAGAAGTCTAGAATTTCAAATCAAGACCCTTTAGTATAGCACAATTTCACATTAAAGTTATATCCTAGCATCTCAAGTTCAGCTAGAGCTACAGATCCAAACAATTGTCCTCTCTCAGCTCAGAGATCACAAACTCCTAAGTGGCACTTGCTATATCTCAGTGAGTCTGGATTATCTCAGAATATTTGTAACACTTCCTTTGCAAAATTATCCCCCATTCCCAAGTTTCAAAGCAGCAGGGGACCATTTCAGTAGTGAAAGAGATCCCCCACAACTTCCTTTGTGGTTCAGTTGTTGCAGCATTTGCCCAGGATTCAGCTCACTCCAAGCAACTAGATTTAAATGTTTAAGTCTCAGGCCATCCCCCCCAAAAAAAAGAAAAACAACCCACAGAAATTCTGTTGTCTTGTACCTAACAAAAGTCACTAACCTTGTAATAGCCACCTTTTGCACCTATTGGTATCCTCATCATAATTACATTTAAGCCATTCAATAACACATATTTCCTGGAAGCCATTTCTTTGGCAGACAGTTTGTGTAGATCCACACCAGCTTCAACAAGCACATCCTTAAAGCTAGTTTCTCCAGCAGAAACTGGTTGAATGTATTTTGGAACAGTCCAGATGATTGTTCTGTTAATGTAGTCCACACCATCTTAGGGACAAGATATGAAATCTGTAAGCTCATTACTGTAGTTGGAAGTCAGTTCCTGTTCATTTGCATATTGGAGTAAGGTACTGCATTTCTCACCTACAGGACATGCCACAGCAGTATCCACCATCAGGATCACCCATCGCTGTTTGTAAAATATACTTGATCTCACTGAAGAGAAGGTAATTCCATGATCCTGTAGGAAGATATCTGTTTAGATCTCACAGCCTGGCAACTTGCTAGGCTGAAATGAGCCTACCAACCTTGACCAGCTGAATTTGTGCAGCAGTATATGGTATTCGCAGAACAACCTTGGTGTCTGTGGTGTTGAGTCCATAACCTGCACTCCAAGCATCACTCACAAGCAGAGCTGTTTTTTCTTTTGGCTGATGAAAAACTATTTGCCATATTGAGGCTTTTCCTGCTTTTGCCTATCCAGAGAAATTAATCAACAGTTTAAACATGCTGTTTGAAATAACAGATTTACTATGCTGAATGATTTATTGTATTGAACTGCCCAGCAATTTTATTGCCTCATTCTAAATACTGTTAGTGGGATACCCCTCTAGCTTCCCTCCCCCATTTCCTCCAGAAAATTTTCAATATTAAGAGCATAAAGATTAACTGCACTGCAAATACAGGGTCCAAGAAAAAAAAAGCCTATCCATGGTTCACTCCTGCATCATGGGGTCTTAAAGACAGGTTTGGTGCAGTCTTTTGTCTTGGTAAAACTTTACTTCTAGGCTTTTTGAGAAATAGGTTTCCATTTCCTCATTGGAGACACAGCCTACAGCTGTCTATTTCTAACATATCAAAATCTCTATACTAAAACCACTTGGTACAGAAGTTCTGCTCTTCCTACTTAAATTCTTTTCAAAAGGACATTTTGTACACTGTGGACATAGAATAGAAAGATGATTGTACCTGAAGTAGCACAGCTTTTACTAGGAAAAAAACACTGTGGTTTTACCTCCAGAAAGGCTAAATTCCAGTCCTCAGGTTCATCTTGGATGAAGTCCTTAACAGTCTGTGGAACCTCCCTCCTGACAGAAACCTGAAGGGAAAGAGCTTCTGTAAGGTGCCTGCTGATGGTACTTGTTTCCTTGTCTTCAATGTCTTACAAGTCTTTTCCAAGGCAAGCTAACATTTCCTAGAGGGAGGTTTCCTCCTGCCATGTAAAAGATTATGGCACAAGATGTCATCATGCATTGTGTATTTTCTATAAACCATTGGGTTTCAGCTTGCTTTTATTTTTTGCCTGTCTTTCCATTTCTACTTTCAGTTAAGGCCAGAAATTCATTTTTGACTCCTATGTACTTTTCCAAGGAGTCCTTTGTTCTCTCTCTGCATTTCTCCTCAGCAAATTCAGTAGGAAAACTTCCATCAGAAACTAAATATTTCTGTTATTTCAAATGAGATTTGTTGAGGCAACATACAGCATGTTCACTTAATGTTTCACAACTTGATTGGTTATTAATGTTTACAAGTGGTCTAAATAAGCTTAATATGAATGCACCACTAAACTCAAGACGCATGCTGTGCATTCACTGATGAGCTATTTATGGTTGAACATTAAATTTCTGCTTCCAATACACATTCCCAGTACACATCCTAATCAGCTTCAAAGAGAGCATCTTCCAGTACTTACCCTCTTACCTTACTTTTAAGCATCTTCCTATCAGTACTCCCAGTACTTACCTCCATGTAGTTACTTTCACATACTAGCTCTCTCGGACTCGATGGACTATAAGAGCAACTTGCACTTTTCACATGAGTTGTAGCATTTTTCATATCAGCAGCATGAGATGCTTTAATTTCTACAGTTACTATGAACATATCTTCCTGCATGGACAGAGAGAACACTCTCTTGTTAGACTGATTTTCTCTTATTAGAGAGCATCTATCCTGGTAACCTAACAGTACATTACAAACCCCATCCACCAGGCTCTGCAAAGAAGAGTAACTCCATATTGAAGCATTATTAATTTCTATTTTATTAACTACATAGGCTACATGCACGTAGCAGCATAGCTAAATAGCAACATAAATACTCTGGGGAGCAGTCAACATTTCATATAGCCCTAGAACTGGACAAAAAAAAAAAAGCAACACCCCTCCCTAAACCATAGTTTTATGATACAGTAGGAGAGAGGAATCAAAGCAGACAAAGCTTTTTTTTTTTACTCTGATGTGTCTCAGGCACTAAACACCTGGGCAGAGTGCAACACAGCTGCCAGACAGAATTCCCTATTGTTATCCAAAAGGAAAGAGTTACCCTTCAAGGGCATATGTGATACGCTTCTTTATGTGTTCATGTGTAGGCTATTCAAATGTCAATACCATAGAATATTATAGGACCTCTGGATATGTTTGAGAAGAATTAAATATTTTTCTGCTAACAGATGCTCAGGACATTCCACACCTCAATATCTATCAATATTTTGGTACTGTTTCACATAAATCACTCAAAACAGCGCTGCAATCAGAACACTTATAATAGACTTACCTCTAAGCGAGAATGGCAGCTCAGTGCAGAAGCATGAAACTCAATGCTACTCCAGTTGCTGTAAGTTACTGTATAGCCACACTGTGATGCCATGGCCTCATTGAGCTCCCAGGCTGTGCCAGATTGATCTATGGGCAATTAGTGAAGACCTGTATTAATGAGTATAACTTCTGCTCTGCTAACTCCTTGAGCTACCTGCCCTGGCCCCATGGTTCAGTTGGCCCTGCTCCAATATGGCCCAGCTGTATACCCTGGGCTCAGACATAGAAGAACTGCAAAGTGGTAAAAGAGTTGCAACAAAACCTATAGAAAGTAAAATTAGAGGCAGGCTGGGACACAGAACACTTGCAGCTCCAGGACTCAAGATGCAGGGGAGCAGAAAGAGAATGTCACCACCACAGAAAAATATTAAATCCTAAAAGGAAAAAAATGCCCCAGTAAGCGCAGAAGAATCAGTTAGGTCATCAGCGTCAAAGTTGTCAGGATTGGCACATGATGACTGACTAGCAACATCAGGCGTGTGATTTGTGGCTGGCACTGGCCTGTGTTTGTCTTAATGCATGCCTGGCCAACAAAATCTCTTCAGGGGTCTTACCAGGGTGACAAACACACTAAAGCTTAGCTTGGATATTTTTTAGGTTACAAAGCTGCCTTGGTGGTTTTGGACACTGTTTGTTTGTGCTTTGCCTTTTTTCTTCCCAAGACAGTTGTTTCCTACTTTCAAGCTCTGCATATCCCAGAGTGTCTTTCCTT
The DNA here is from genome assembly GCA_002631895.1 of Agapornis roseicollis. Taxonomy (NCBI): domain Eukaryota; kingdom Metazoa; phylum Chordata; class Aves; order Psittaciformes; family Psittacidae; genus Agapornis; species Agapornis roseicollis. Next base: position 78,304 of record NDXB01011091.1, read on the forward strand.
GTGTACAAATGCCTGAACAAAGACACTATTAAGTATGTTTTTACCCATGTTTAACTTTCTAGAAAGATGGGTGTTACTGAAGGCCATTGACTAAATCTAGTTAGACAGCTAACTAGCATGGAAACACAGTTCAAGGCTGAATTTACATTTTCTGCATATAATCTTACAGCTGAGACTTATGTATCCCAGAAGTTCTCACCCTGTCCTTCCAGCACTGCATGGTGCTTTCCACTCAGATGAACCACTTCTTGACTACTGAGGGCCCAGCTAATTTTTCGTAGAATTCTGTAAGAATTTATAAACCTCCACCAAGTACCTTAGCTGTAAGCAAAACAGGTGGAAAGCCACTAATGCAAAATCAGTAATGTCATTCCAGATTCAAAAAAAAAGTTTTCAGAACAGTATGTGCTGTTACTGGGAAACATTACCAGGATGGAATCCACCATCATAACACACCTAGAAGCTACCATGAGGCCAAAGATCACCATTATTAGACTTGGTATTGCTAAGCTATCACACAAGTCTACAGGATATGTTCTACAGAAATAAAGGTAGCCTTTGGCTTTACGTAACAATGAGGACAAACCTGCTAAACTCTGTGGTCTTAGAACAAGCCACAGAATTCCAGTATGAGTATCTCAGAGAATTTAAACATTTCATTATGTGCAAATCCCTCTTCAAGTTCTTCTGTATCAACTTACCAACAACAGAGAAGGATAAATATTTGTCCTCAAAGTATTCTGCACTCAGTGTTATACGCAAAAGGTTCCCAAAGCATTCTGCACTCATTGGTCCTGTGTTGAACATATTGAAAGGCTAGTGAGTAGTGGATTAAAGGTAACATTCAAGCAGAAATCTGTTACTTCCCAGATTGCTTTATAAAAACTCAAATGTTGTGACAGTCCTATTCCAGCATCTCTGCCCAGGAGGCTTTACAGTTGTATTTAATTTTTAAACTGGCAATACTTCCAGGAGAAAAGCCAGACCTGAAATTAGCATTCCAGTAGTAACTGTCTAATTAGCTGGCAATGCTACCTGCAACAGCCAGTCATGGAAATGGGATTTTGGAACACAGCCAAAAAAAGTACTAAACTAGCTCCCCCAATCTGAACACAGTCAGTGGAACAAAAGGGAACAAAAAAATCCCCTCTACCATCCTGGAAAGAGGAAAACTCAACCCCTATACAAAAGAACCCCAACAAACCCACACTTAAACAAGTAAAGCCTCACAAAACAACCACTAACCCCAGCCTGCACCCCCCCCGCCCCCAAAAAAAACCCCAACAAAAACCAAAACCAAAAATCCCCACCAAAACCAGAACAACAAGTCAACCAACCAAAAACCCCATACACAGCTATTCACAAGAAAAGCTACAAGCCATGTTGGGGTGGGGAGGGGGCACCTCAGCTACCCATCAGCCCACCCTGTTCACCTGCCCAAGTACCAGAAACCAGTTGACTCATGCTGAGAAAAGACCACACAAGAACAAACAGGATGGCTTGAGATGCTCAAGTCCCAAACTATGATTGCAATATAACCAGGCTATGGCTGCCAATCCTCTTAAACACATGTGGGACTCAAGACCAGAGAAGAGTTTTCATTTGACATATATTTCTAATAAATTCGGAATTGTTTCAAACAGAATTCTCTATGCCATAGCAAGCTAATGCCAATTAGACCTTTTATAGTAATGGAACATTTCGAGGGCTTAGAGAATCCTTTTCCCTAGAGAATTCAGCACTGTATCCTTAAATTAATCAGAGATGACATTCCCGTATCAGTCATACTAGGGAGCCACAGATGCTAGCAAACACAACCTCATTTTGCCCATATTTCTAACTTGATTCTGTGCAGCAGCCATATAATTGCTCCGAGATGGGTAAAACCTCCTCCAGTATCTTTTTATTTTGATCTCTGCTGAATGCTGATATGTTTATATAGCACCTCCAGTGAATAGGGCAAACAGTTCTAGGACCAGCTCTCTCTCTATCTTCTGTTCCAGAACCAGCTCTGTTTTATAAAGAAAATTTAAAGCAGACAGCAATTTTGGCTAAGAAAATTGTTTCTTCTCAGGCAAAGCAATGACACCTTTATAGCATCTAAAAGACCTTACATATTGTATAATCAATAAGTATGGTCAAGAAAAGAATAATGAAATTCCTATTAATTCATCAATGCTTGTTATCAGAGCGAGAGATAGAAAAGTAGAAACATTTGCTTAATATGATAGTACATAAGCCTAAAGTGGAATTACTAATAGACACCTGTATTCTTGGAGTTTCTCAGAAAAACATGCACTCTTCTGAAATACACAGAAACACACAGATATTACTTATGAAAAGACCTGAAAATTGTTACTTGGAAACAGTTTATAGCAGCACTACCTGGTCTCCCTTGGGTCCATATGCCAGAGATTAGTATTTCTATTAGTAACAACCTGTAAGAGAAGACAGAGATTATCAGCAGCCTCAGCTGTGACAACAGCCTGGTAAAAAAATTTCTGTGCTAAAAAAGTTCCAGTCTGGATATTAAGCTAGCCTTAAGTTACAGATCCAGATTTTGAAATTACAGAATAGCTTTTCCTCAGTCACCTCTGGAAAGGCAGGGAAACTAGACTAGAAAAGTTCATGCACTTAATGACCACTTCTATTTAGCAGCCTTGAAGCTCTCACCTCTGCACCAGACTCAGCTCCATTATACATAACCTCAGCCTCTGCTGGTGGTGTCTTTTCCTTTAGATACACACAAACAAAATTCTCCCTCACAAACTTTACACAGACACAAAAACCTCTCTGGCTTCTCAAAGTCTGGAGTTAAATGGAAAGGCTGCCACCTTTATACTGATGAAACTAATTTTCACCTGCTTACCATCCTATGAGCCTATAACTCATGTCAGCTGCTCATTTGCTTTACTGATTAAGTCTCCTCCTACCTAGTTCCCTAGGTTCCCCCTGTTTTGATGGTTGCTAGCTCCTAGCTAGCAGGTTGCGAGGGGACAACATGAAAACCTGTACTGTTCTGGCTCTCCACTGATTGGGAGTTAGACTCTTCATCCTGGGTGGTGACTTGACCCTGGTTGTACACCAAAGCTGCTCTATCACTCCCCTCCTCAGCTGCATAGAGGGGAAGAAATACAATGAAAGGCTCATGGGTCAAGATAAGGACAGGGGGAGATCACTCACCTGTTGCTGTCATGGGCAAAACAGACTCAACTTGGGGAAATTAGTTTAATTAATTACTAATCAAACCAGAGTAGGATAATGGTAAATAAATCAAATCTTAAAAACACCTTCCCCCCCCCCCCCCCCCCCCCAT
>NDXB01011091.1:81706-101093 GCA_002631895.1 Agapornis roseicollis
CATTTGTAAACCCCCCCCCCCCCCCCCTTCTTCCTGGGCTCAATTTCACTCCTGATTTTCAGTATTTCCTCACCCCCAGTGATACAGGACAACAGGGAATGGGGTTTGCAGTCAGTTTATTACATGTTGTCTCTGCTTCTCCCTCCTTAGGGAAAGATTCCTCGCACACTTCACCTGCTCCAGTGTGAGATCCAATGTGGGCTGCAGAGGCACAGCTGCCTCATCATGGTCTGCACCAGGAGCTGCAGGAAATCTCTGCTCTGGTGCCTGGAGCACTACCTCCCCTCCTGCTTCATTGACCTGGGTGTCTGCAGGGCTGTTTCTCTCACATATTCTCAGTTCTCTTTCTGACTGCAGTCACTTTTCCCCCTGTTAACTATGTTATCCCAGAGGTGCTGCTGCTGTCATTGATGGGCTCATCCTTGGCCGGTAGTAGATCTGTCTTCGAGGCAGTTGATACTGGGTCTTTCAGACACAGGGGAAGCTTCTGGCAGTTTTTCACAAAGGCACCCCTGTGGCCTTTGGCTACCAGAACCTTGCCATGCAAACCCAGTATGCCTATCTCCTCTGTGGAGGACTTTGCATAACCTTCCCTGGACAGGTGAAGCCTATCAGAGGCAACTGTGTAAAATACAGTTTTAAGGCAATTGGTGTAATGAGAAAGGTAAGGAACTGTTGACCCTTAAGGTAAGTGGTCAAAACTAACAGTAAAAGACAACCTAGCTGGAGATTGATGGGTGTCATAAACTAAATGAACTGTCTCATGGGATGACCAGAAATCATCACCAAATTTGGGGAAAATTAACCCAAAACCTGTGGAGAGTAGATCTGACCACAAACAGATTGGACAAAAAGCAGAGAAGTCATGTCTGTGGCCCTGCGTCTGGGTCAGTAACTGTTTCCTGTGTACTCTGATCACTGCAAGTGATGTGTAGGAACATGATGTCACTGGAGCTGCTGAGCTGAGCTGCTGTTGGTCAGAAGGTGGCTATGTCATTTAGCAAGCAAAGGGGTTTCTGTAGTGTCTGTTCACACTGCCTGTGAGTGTAAAGCACTGTTTGTGCATAGAATCATAGATTCATAGAATAGTTAGGGTTGGAAAGGACCTTAAGGTCATCCAGTTCCAACCCCCCTGCCATAAGCAGGAACACCTCACACTAAATCGTGCAACCCAAGGCTTCATCCAACCTGGCCTTGAACACCGCCAGGGATGGAGCACTCACAACCTCCCTGGGCAACCCATTCCATTGCCTCACCACCCTAACAGCAAAGAATTTCTTCCTTATAACCAATCTAGAATGCCATTCTTCTGTTTGAAACCCCTTTCCCAGGAGACAAGCTTGGCAGTGATACGAATTGAATGGTCAGAGCTGCCTGCTTCTCCCTACATAATTCATATCTCGCCTAATCTTATACTGGGGATTCTCTTGTCCTAGGCGAATGCCTACAACCTTTGGAGATTGCTCCTTGTTCTGCAGACGGGAAGGCCGCTGGAATCTCAGAGCTGCAGGGTTTACTTGTAATTAGCACTTGTGTCCTCGGGAGGGCGCACGAGTCCCTCCTGACGCTGCTCAGTCCTGTCCTCCCAGCCGCGGCTCCCTCCCGGCCTCGGCAGCTGTCTCTGGCCAGGGCTTGTTCTTAAACCTGGGGAGGATTACACAGGCAGACACACGTATTTATGCTGCTTATCACGGCTAACCTTAGTACACCCTTCCCACATCCTCAGGAGCGTCAAACAACTAGCTGAACGTAAACCCCAAGCTTTGGCGTGCTGCAAGATGATGGATTTTACTCCAGCAGTAAGTGTTCATGTTGCTGTTGTTTCCTTCTGAAATTCCCTAGATGATAATTTTTTAACTTTATATGGAATTTTACTGAGAAGCACTTCCACCAAGGATACTATAAAAATAATGGATTATAATAATAAATAAAACTACGATCAGGCAGTCAGGGATTAAATATTGGATCACGCACCCCTGCTTTTTATTGTTGAAGTGGAGACCACTTGAATTATGACTTTATTTCACTGTGCAGTGTGTTTTTACAATATTACAAGACAGCTACTACACTTCTCCAGAACTTGATTTTAGGTAACACCAGGGAAGAGCCTGAGATTTTCTCCAGCTTGCATTAACTACACTTGGCATTTAAAGATCTGCACTGTTGACAAGCCCATCACAGTAATTATATGGTAAGTGTCAAAGCCGCTCATGCTTTTCCACCTGAAACAGATTCCATCTGCCAATACTCACACGCAGACTGAGGTTTTGGGGCAAAGTGGCATCCTGGATGTGTCTTCCTTCTCGCAGTTTAAACAGGATCACGATAACTAGCAACCATTTACTGGAATGGAAAGAGAACTGCACTAGTCCTGTTACAACTTGGCTCTTGTTGTGGGTTTTTTAATTTTTATTTTCTAGTTTTTAGTATGTAGCACATGATGACTTGGACCATAATCATGATTCTGGGCAATATAATAACATCAATAAATCTGAGATTATTTCTATCCAATCAAGCCTAAATTACCATCTGATTTAACTAGAAAGCAAGAAGAACTCTTGTCTGACACAATTTTAATTTCTAAAGAATACTGAAATCTTAAAGGCTTTACTTCAGCTGTATGGCCAAAATGTCAAAGATTACAGACAAAATTTTCCTTCTGGCTTGCAATCAGTATCAGGGCAAAACCAGGAAGAAATGATGTAGTATTATGAGCACTTTTAGGCCTAACAACTATGTGGAACCACATGCTGATGTCAGTGTATCTTAATATTACCAGCCTTTTCGCTGGTAGCATTATTCTCCCACAGCAAGCAGTGACTGGGCAATAGGATCAGACCATGTAGTGACATGACACTTGGATGAAGTAAAAAAGGAGGTCCACACTATCTTCTACAGTTATCTGTTAAGCATCCTTCAAAAGCTATTTTGACTTCATGCAAAAATGCACAACAAATTAGTTCCTCTAGGATTAGATAATAGAAAATTCTATGCTGATAGGAATAATAAAACAAAGAGAGATTTTCCATTCTCATCCTTATAAAGAGACCCTTGTAAAATGTCCATCACTCATTTTCTTCACAGGGTTGCAATGCAGAATAATATTCAATCAACTATCTGTCTCTGTTTCCACTTCCTCTCATTAATCTGTTCCTAGACAGTGTGCTTATGTGCTGGTCTAATTCAAAAGTTTTCCATGTAAAAATAAATACATAAATAATGGGCAGACAGAAAACACGCAGTTCATCTGTAAGTGACATCTGCAAGAGCAGACACATTAGATAGAATGAGGCCATTAACTAAAACTCAACAATTTATGCTGGGCTGTCTCTGCTGCAAGATATGCCTCCACTGGGGATATGAATGATATCTGGGGATATGATGGAGAAGAGAAGGCTGTGTGGTGACATCATAGCAGCCTTCCAGTACCTGAAGTGGGCCTATAGGGATGCTGGGGAGGGACTTTTCATTAGGGACTGTAGTGACAGAACAAGGGGTAATGGGTTCAAACTTAAACAGGAGAGGTTTAGATTGGATATAAGGAAGAAATTCTTTCCTGTTGGGGTGGTGAGGCACTGGAATGGGTTGCCCAGGGAAGTTGTGAGTGCTCCATCCCTGGCAGTGCTTAAGGCCAGGTTGGACGAAGCTTTGGGTGGCACAGTTTAGTGTGAGGTGTCCCTGCTTATGGCAGGGGGGTTGGAACTAGATGATCTTNCAGGTTGGACGAAGCCTTGGGTGGCATGGTTTAGTGTGTCCCTGCTTATGGCAGGGGGGTTGGAACTAGATGATCTTAAGATCCTTTCCAACCCTAACTATTCTATGATTCTATGATATCCTAAACCATCATTGATTTGATTTTCAGTTAGGCACAGTCCTGCTATGGGAGTACAGTATACAGCTAATTTCCTCAGAGAGACAGGAAACAATCTGTCTCAGAGTTATGGGTGGTTTTCTGTGGGCTTCCCCATACTCAGGAGCAAGAGATATGATGACTGCTAGCTAACAATTCACAGATTAAACCAGGACCTGCACATTTAACAGGACAAATGTCATAGACTCATAAAATGGTTTGGGTTGGAAGGGACCTTAAAGACCATCTAGTTCCAACACCCCTGCTATGGGCAGGGACATGTCACACTAGGTTGCTCAAGCTGACCTTGAACACAGCCAGGGATGGGGCAGCCACAGCTTCTCTAGGCAACCTGTGCCAGTATCTCACTACCCTCATAGTGAAGAATTTCTTTCTCATATATAATCTAAATCTCCCCTCTCTCAGTTTAAAGCCATTTCCTCTTGTCCTGTTCCTACACGGCTTTATAAAAAGCACCACTCCAGACTTCTTGTAGTCCCCTTTAGGTATTGAAAGACTGCTATAAGGTCTCCCTTCTAAAAGTCTTCCCTTCTCCAGGCTGAAGAAGCCCCTTTTCATAGGAGAGGTGCTCCAGCTCTCTGATAATTTTTCTGGCCCCCCTCTGGACTTTCTCCAACAGGTCCATGTCCTTCTCATGTTTGGGGTGCCAGATATGGATGCAGTACTCCATGTCCTGAGTTAAAGATTTATAACGCATGCTACGGTAGTTCTTTCTTTGAATAGGGTACAGCAGGACATTTGAAACAAACCTCCCCATAAGACCATTGGTCACAACTGTATTGTCTTGTGAAGTGCATCATTTGCACAAAGAATCATGCCTCCACCCTACCTTCTCCCCTCTTATCTCCTTTTGTGTCATCTCCTTCAGTGTGGTGGTGCAAGAGGGGTGGATGCCCTCCTCTGAAGCAGGACCATAACCTATGGACTTATGTACGATATCTCCTATAATTGATAATGCCATTCTCAAAGTTTGTCTGCACTATTAAACTTGAGCCAAATTAAGCAAAAAAGAGTTACGGTAGGAAGTAGTTTGGCCCTTGAAGTCCAGTTAGGATTTGAGAATAGGAATTTATGTGTGGTTGAAAGCAGTTTGTAGAAATGTCTGGAACCAAATGCAAAGCAATTTAGATTACTGTGATAGCACAAAAGCGCTTTGTATAGACAATTTAAGACATCTGCCCATGGTCCAGACATCTGTGTGCAATGAATACCATTTCTGAGCTAGCTCTTTATCATTCAGTGATGTCCATTAGTAATTGCTGCCCCTGTACAATCCTGTCTTTGTCTATATGTAGTTATATATGGTTACTTGACAACTGTAATAAACAAGGAAAGAATTACTTGTTCTTAAATTGAAAATACAATCTGTGATCTAGTTCTATTTCAAATATAGATAAACACATTTCACTCTTCCCTTGCATTCTCTCTTTGTCTAAATTTGAAGATGCTATTGCATATTTATGTCCCTCAAAGTAATGGACACATAAACTAGCTCCTGTCATGCAGATGGGTCATGCAGATACAATAATTTTGTATTTGTAGCTGTTCTTCAGTTTCAATTCTTCTGCAATGCTGAAGAACCCAAAACACTCAGGCCTATGCTCAGAAGCCGAGATTCTTCTCTTCAGGCAGATTTCTTGTCTTCAGTCAATTCCAATACTTCCTGGTATTTATGCTCCCTATTTCAGTGATTTGGAATCCTATCTTTTCTCTGTTTATGTAAAATCTTTGAGATCTTGCCATATCATTTACTTGTCTAGTAAGTAAGCCTTTAGTGCTGCAAGAATGAAGGAAATTTTATTTGGTGGAAAACCATGCACCAGTACTGATTAGACTTTGTAGCAACAGAGATAGCAAGTGAAAATAGTGTGTAATCAGCAGCAAATAAACAGATTTGTTCCATCTGTTCAAGTAATTCCATTGTCTTATTAGCAGTCAAAATGAAGCAATATAGAACCAAGAGGAGAGTAATCTTCCCAGAGTATCTTTATAAAATTTAACTTGGAAGTCTCATTGTAATTTATTTAAATACAATTTTAGTCTTATTTATTGAAGTCTCTAATGTTTAATGCTGCAGTCTTGAATAAACAACAATCAGATCCTCTCTGATTTCACTGAGCTTTGGATTAGGCTCTTGGTATTTGGAGGATGAGGTTGTCTGTGTTCCCAGCACACTGTAAACAGTGAGAAACTTTTTTATTGATTGATTTATTTTGAAATTTGGAAGTGTACTCAATTTCATCAGTGCTTATCTGCATTGCACTGCTGATAGAGCTCCATATTGCCCATGGGGCAGAAGATAGGTTCAAATTTGGATGACACATCTCTTCTCCCCAGAACTGGCAGCCATCCAATGTTAAGCTAAAGGTCTTACGGCACTTTTCATAACGGTTAAGGGGCAACTCCATCTTTTTGCCAGATTTCCTTCTTCTGTGGAAACAGAATCTAATCAAAAAGACCCAAAAGATAAATGACCTTTATGCAGGACCATAAACCATAGATATTGTCTGGGAATATTCCCACCTTGTGCAATGAATTTTGTAAGGAACAGGTCACGTACATGAATAAGGCCAGTGAGACAGCCTACCCTACAGTTTGACTCCATAGAATTCTGTGGAAAAGACTGTGCTAAAGAAAAGCCATGTTGGGTCTTCCAAACTCCTTTTCCATTTTTTCCCCCTCTTCATCTTGAGCAATGAGACAAAAGAGGAATTATTGCACTGATTTAGAATATTATACTGAGATTGAGGCAGTCTGCCTCAGGTTTTCTATGTGATCTTTGAAGTCTCATTGGGCATCAGTATCTACATCCCTCATTTATAAGACAGTTTCACAGTATTGTTAGGTAAGATACTAAAAAGGTTTGTGAACTGCTCACACACTACAGAATATGTGGAGCAAAAAGGCCATATAAGCCATATAAATATGGAAGATCATTTATGTTTTACTACAATGCAGTATTTTAAATATAATCTATCTAAATTTACACAGCTTTTGGGTAACTACAGGGAAAATTGGTCCCAGATTAGGTATTTTACAGGAAAGAGAGAAGTTTGAGGCCTAAAGAGATACTGTTCACATCTTTTCTGCATTTCATGTACTCCTATTGATTCCACAATAAATGTCATTGAACATTCATCAGTTCAAGTCAAAAAAATGGAATTATGTCCTGGTAATGAATTTGACATTTGTTTTACTCCCAAATAGAGATAAAGATCAGAAATAATGAAATTCTTAGCAGAAGAAAAAGTTCAGAAGAAGTGAACTTCAGTCTGGGAAGAAGAAGAATTCAGAAGAAATTCAGGGGCTTTGCATCATCTTGCTCTGAAGTTAGCTTGAAATCTCTTGAGGCTCTGTGGTGTCATTTGGAGATTACAGATTAAATGCCTTTAGAGTGGGACTCAGTCTTAAAGGTCTTTTCTAATCTACATGATCCTATGATGTCACTGCTCTCCACAGCAGGCCAAATTCTCCTGCCAAAGTTCCCTATCAGCAACACACACTATTGTCTTGATGGGTAAGAGTCTGTTCCATGACCTGGAAAATGTTTCACAGCAAGACACTCCAGGCCGTGGAAAATAACAGATATTCAGCAACCCAACCACAATTTCCATGAGGTATCATGGTAGCTGATGACAGTATGCCAATACTAATAATTTCAGAGTTGCATGGACACTCAGTAGTTAGGCAGGAAGTCATAGCAGGTTTTAATATAGATACTAATGTCATCTTGCTGAAAGGAATTACTCTCTAGTAATTACAATCACAGCTGGAGGAGTAAGGGTGATGCAAAAATCCCAGGATGGATGAAGGGTGTGGAAGTCACTTTTATCCAACACTAATCAGAACAGTTATGAGCCATAAAGGCATAACAACACAAACTTTTCTGAACGCAGTTCTGGTTTGACCTTGACTTATATGTTAAGTTTTGCATCTTAATTTCACCTTGCTGACAGAAAACACTTATTCACTAAGATTTCAGAATTTGAATCCTATTAGAAAGAATCATAAATCACTCTTTACTGGTTTCATATGAATGCTCAGTATTTTCTACTGAAAATGCCAACACTTCTTTCTGTCTCCATTTTAAAAGAAGCATCAGAAAATGGTTCTTAAACACACCCCCCTCCCCCTTAAATTATCAGACAATTGAGTTTTTTATTTGAATCTTACTCTTATCACAGGAAACTAGAAATTGTTCTTTTGAAATCAGTGAAGATCAGCTAGGACAAGACTAGTGTTGTGTGACCCAGAATCTGCTCTGACCTGGTTCTGGCTATAATTTCATTATTTAGGCTATAGCAGGGATGTGAGAAGGTTCTTGAAAAGTTCAGGAATGCTTTTAGTACAGCTTAATGAAAACTCTTGTTTATTAGCTATTTGGCTTCTTTCACAATAGGCTATGGTTTGACTATGCATTGTCCACAGTGGAAATACTGCCTTAATATCTTCACTGCTTAGCTCCCATGATCTGGTAGATCTTTCTGTCTTCATGCTGCAAGGTGCTGCCTACATAGGAGCATCTTTTTGACTATTTATGGTGCTATGCTGTGGACTGTATTTGCTGGCTGCTTTACCATTTAGCTTTACAGTTCTAAATCTTTACTGGATGCAAGGAGAGGAGCTGGGTTGTTTTGATGTGGATGCAAGGAGAGGATTGTGTGGAGATTGATCAGAAATCAGACTTCACTGTGCATTGTCTCAAAGATGAGATGAGATTCTACCTACCTTTTGTCTCAGAGATGGGTGGGAGGAGTTGAGATAAGACTCTTCCACTGTCCATTGCCTGAGGAATAAGTGGGAAAGAGTTAAGACTCTTCCAGTCCATTACCTCAAGGATTGGTGTGAGAAATTGTTACCCATTCTCTGAAGAACTGCTGCAGACACGTGTGCAGTTGAAGAGCTGGCTGCAAGACCAGGGAAACTGGTCCTACTGGGAAAGAGCAGAGGTACTCCCCCCAACTCATCATAAAAAGGACAAAAGGTGAACACCAAGAGGCACATTGCCAGGGAGCCTTTGCCATGAGGATGATTCCAAGAGGACACTTCCATGAGGACATTCTCTGCCAATGACTACTATGGACCCTGTCCATGAGACATTGCCATGAGGACAATTCCACAAGGACACTCACCTCCAATGGACTCTTGGGGGACACTCTGCTCTGATACTGACTATGAACCCTGAAGAACTCCCACCACCAATGACAATGACAATGGATCTCAGGGATCCCAGTGGATCCACAGTAGTGGCTGTTTCTCTCTGCACCCCAAATCCTTGCTTGATTTCCCATCCTTTTTCAAATCTGTCCTATTGCTATCCTCTTTATTAAAACAATTTCCCTTTTTTACAATAACTGTCTTTTTGTAATTTGTAATAAACTGACTGACTATGGTACTTGACCTTGTTTGTATCTTAATTTCACTCCTAGGATCATGAACTGAAACAGGGTCTGGCACTGGGGTTTTCTCCAATTAGACCCTGACAAGCAGCTGGGTTGTTTTGATGTGGAGAAAGGTCTGTGTACAGAGATGGTGTACTGCTACTGATAACAGGTTATCAAACAATGTGTTTTCAGCACAGCAGATGTTTTGACTACTTCAGCCATTATTGCAGAGACAGGCAGGGTCTGGCAACCTTGAACAGTAGAGAATGTGACTTACTCTTCTCTTGAACTTAGATGACATGGCTGTAGTCAGAACGCCCAAGTGAGGCAACTGTAAGATGTGACTTGAGCATGGCATGTAACTTCTAGTCAAGCCTCCTAAAAATTGAGGTTCAGATGCTTCATATCCTTGCCTGTTTTTATAAAACTACTATGTTACTGTGCTGAACTTGCAGGTCCATTTGTAAGCCCCAGATGTTGCCCAGCAAAAGCAATCCTGTTGGAAAGCTTATGTCTCTCATGGAGATGTCTTCATTTTTTGTGGTACAGTTGCCATACCCTAAAAAACATATAAATATACTATTTCAAATTTTATGTATACTAGAGACAAGACTACTACAGCTTCAGAACAAAATCGTGCTAGATTTAGCAATATGATTTAATTTCATATAAGTTGGAGGGATCTCCTTTCAATGTTATTTTTAAATTAAAGAGCAGCACTCTGACATCTGTATGGGAGTAATGATGCAGCTTTTAGAACTGTCTTTTAGCCTGATAATATTGCATATTAGTCCAGTAGATGTCCCAGGACCGCTATTAGTGGTCCTATGTGTAGCAAGTGAATTCTCTATGCTTGCATAGCAGTTGCTTTAAACTCCTTTGCATTCTCTTTATAGCACAGGACTGGGAAACAATGCTGATGTTGATTTTCTTTTGAGAAAGCACTATGTGCTTTGAATCTCTTTGCCTCCTTAAGGCAGTGAGTGCTGTTTTTCCTCTTGAAAGGCAATGAGCAGTGGCTGGTGTTCAAGAAAGTATTAATAAAATAACAGACTCCCCTGCAACTACATTAACTCAGATATCTGGAAAAATCCAAGTGTTATAGGCATCATCCAAAAAAATTCAATTCACCTATAGGGGTCCAAAACCTCATGTTTTGACACTGTGTTAGAACCCTCATAATTCATCCAGATAATAATTATCTGAGTTAATAATATGTATTAACTGATAATAATTAATAATCTAATACTATGTATTGCATTTGTGCAAGGGGGTGCTACAGATCCATTAAACCTAAGCTCAGTGTGGGATTCATGTATCCTTCTATTAAGCAATCAGGTTGCTCCACAGCTGATTTATAATAGGCACACCTGCTTTTATGTTGGTAAACGCAGCCTCATCAGATACATTATTTGGATCTATGTGGTGTTTCCACATTCAAACTGGTGTTTGTTGCTGAAGGAAGCCATTCTTAAAGCACCCAATTCTAATCACTGTGAGAAAATGGCTTTTGATCAGGGTAACTATTCACAGCTCCTGTTGCGCAAATATTAAATGCTCCTACTTTAATTTGAATGTTTTCACATTTGCTTGCAGTGGTATCCTGAAAAGTCTCAGAAGTTTATGAGTCCATAAATCCATGTACTTAGTATTCCACTGTTGCAGGCAATCCTTTATAAGATCGTGTTCACCAGCTGATTGAATCCTACTCCAAAACCAATCAAATTTGTTGCCCCCTCCCAACTCTCCAATGAAAGAATGTTCTAGATCTTTATTTCTTTGGCATTTGGGAATATTCTAATTTTTATCCAGATTGTGTTCTTGAGCAGTTTATGTTGATTTGTTCTTGTACCAGTACAGCTCTTGAGCCCAAATTACTCTTATCTACTTCCTGGTTTTATTTCTCAGTTTCGAAAGGACAACTCATACTCACTGTTACTCTTTTATTTTGTGGATTGAAGCATCCTAGTCTTTCTCATGCACCCTTACACTTGACTCCCCATTCCTTTGAAAATATTTAGCATATTTTCCTGTGGAATACAGATGAGGTTTCACCAGCACTGTATAAAAGATATAAATGTTTCTCTATCTCTACTGAAAACATCTTGGAGTTTTTATGCTCACATTCTGTTGATGGCTCACAGCCATGCTGTGACCAATTACTTTAATGACATCCTTCTCTATTCTTTCTAGTCAAAACTCTGAGCAGATGGACTCAGCAAAAGGCATGTCTTCTTGCTGCATTTGAACTGCTGGAAATACTCTCACCTTTAAGTGGTACAAAACTGTATCATGTTATATGCCCAAATAATAAAATTATATGAAATGTAGCTTGTTTACATTCAAAAAACAACCAGAAAGGACAGAGAAGCCCCACAAAAAAAGGTATATGCAACGTGAAAAATGAGCCACTATACACACTAGTAAGCACAGTACAGACTGCATCTTGTTCAATCATTCTTTGCTGGACATTGAATCTCATATGAGATCTAAGCTCATTTTTGGGGTTTCAAAGATGTTAATGCTCTGTGTACAAATTGATTCTGGGAGAGACTATGGAACACGCTCAGCATAATGCAACAGGACACACTGCTGTTAGATGAAAAAACAGATAGCAGCGAAAGAAGACTTTGGCAAAGCAGGGCCTTATAGCTGATAGCAAAGCAAGGTAAACCACCCCATTTCATCCACATTTTCCATTCAACATCTACATTTTTAGCCAGATGTAGTGATGAAGAATGCTATTGATTCTTTTGAGGGGAGAACAGGCATTCGTTCTTAAAGATCAATTTTCTTCTTGGTTGTGTCACCAAGAATGTGTTAGTGCTTCATCTGCAATAGGCTGTGCAGTCATTTTGCTAGTGCTGCCATTTCAGTTGGTGCTTTTTCCATAACTGCTAAATAACAAAAAGAAAAAATAATGTAAATATCATTCGAACCAGAGAGATAATTCCCTTTTGTTTAATCACATAGAATGTGATTAACTTTACTTTTAGACCTCTGATTTTAGGTTTTCAGCCTGAGCCATTAGGCTTTACCTGCAGTCAGTTAGATGAAAAGGAGCACATCCAAAAAAGCAATTTTTATCATTTGTGTGTCTAAAATATGTAGAATAAATCACTTGTCACTAACAGAAGAAGGTCCTAAATGATCATCTTAGACTGAAGACATAACCTTTGAAGCAATGCAAATGAGTGAACTTCATACCATTTTACTATCTCTAGAGCTGAAAGACTTCTGTATTGACCTTCGTTGGAAATTACATAATAATATTGTCAATAGTCTGCCCAGATAGATTCTTCAGAATAGAATCTTTCCAAAATGTGGACAAAGTTCTTAGCTTTTAGTGCTGTTTTTTTCCAGAACACATTAAGTAAACACAGGATGGCAATGAAGATATAATAGTCCCTTCATACACTCCAAAGATTTTATTTAGCTAACCCAGACCCACAAGAATGCCATAACTTCTTTTATTATTCATAAGAAGAACAAGGTGGGATGCTTTCAGATGTAAATAACCTTACATCTCAATAATCAGTGCTATATGCCTGTATAGCAATATTGATTCCTGGTCTGTCTTTCTTGAAAGTATTGAAGGAAATCTTTACAATTCTATCCTTTACCCACACGGCCAATGACTGATGGCAAGTCAGAGAAGTGGACATGTCAAGGACTTCAGAGCTGAATAGAAAGGCAAAGTAAGGACAAATCCCCAAAAAGAAAGAAAAGAAAGTAGAACTAGAAATTTTTTGCTAGATTTGAAAAGAAGTAGAGGAAAATAAAGTTTCAAAGTTAAACAAATTGAAACACTGCTATAGCTTTAATATGGCTCTAGTCATTTTAGTATTGCCTTGCCTTCCAAACCCCTATTTTCACTTTTTTCTTATGTCTTATCCAATGTCTTATCCCTGCCTTATCCAATCTTCAGGATTTCTTCCTTTGTACTTGATTGTATGGCATCTACCCAAATGAAGCTATGGGCCTGGACTGAAGTTCCTAACAGACCACCTTGGTAACACTGAATAGTAATAGAGGTGAAAAGCAAAAATAAAGGCAGCAAAGGAGAAACAGAAGAATAAAGAGAAAGAAGGTTGCAGAAAGCAAGCCCCACCTTCTACTTCAATTTCTTAAGCAATGAAAAGATTTCATTTGATCTTTCTTCACCATTCTTTACAGACATTCTTTTCCCACTAAAAGACTTTGCATTCTTTTACCTCACTAACTACACTTTCCCATTATTATTTTTTTTAATGTGCAGCACTGTAAAGCCCAGCATATTTGTTGTAAGAAAGAATTCAGCTGCAACAGCAAGCCAGGCTATATAGCCAATGTGTAATGACTGTATTAGCAGCCTGTGTAATGATAGCTGCTGCATTCAGCATTTCCATGAGTTGTCGTTTATAGATTGTGCTTCCAAGGCCCTACTTTAGACCTTTTCTGCTACAGGTCACATTGTAATTTCATAGTAGTTTGAGCTAGAAAAGGTACCAAGAATTTCCTATCTACCTCAGTGAATAGTGATTCGGTAACTCACCATCCATCATTTTCTATTAAACAAGCTTCTGTATTAATATGTTTTCAGAATAAATGGAAAACATCCTTTCCAGAAATGGAATATACTTATTGCACATGGACATTTGATTTCTCTTCCTAAGAAATATGTCAATTGCCTGGTAATCAGGGAGTAGCTGTCACAGATAAATGTCCTCACTTCTGCTTGACTGAAGTTCTGATATGGTTCACATATTCCTAGAAACATTTACAGATGTTTTTAAATGCAAATGCTAGCAGTATTCTCCTTTGACTACTCATAACTTACTACCAAACTCAGCATTAAAAAAATCAGTAAAAACCTCTGAGGCTCCAAGTTCTATTACTGGTTCTGATGTAGTGTTTTCCCAAGTTACTGAACCGTACTGCCTCACAAACCCTTTAAAACTCTCTTTCTTGATAGTATTTTGTTATAATTAGACATTGCTATATACGGAATTGAAGGTGTTATGTTGCGTTATATGAAGTCATTGTCTCAGGCTAATTAAAAGGACCCTAACCTTTACAAGGAAAGTTTGTCTTCCTGATCTAAACAGCAAAAGTTGTAAATTCCTATTGATTTTCAAAAATTGAAAGAACACAGTCTCCAAATTGGGAACATAAAAGCAAGTACAGTAGCTCACTGTCTCCAATCTACCTTTCGCTTGTGACAATGTAAAACCATAATATTACAAGAGTAGTTCCCCTGATTTGTATGAAAAGGAGGTCTGAGCCTCTGTGGACATAGTGCAAACTCCATGTAAAACTCAGTTGGATGAGACATTTTGCATCCAGCCAGGATGCAAATGAAACCCAAAGTCCTGCACTGAGAAACACATAAGTCACTGTCAGAATGAAATGCTATGATTGGTAGGAATTGTGTAGGATGTGACAACTCCTTCTGCTTGCTGTTGTGGCAGCCGTGGATGTCCATCACCAAGTACTGCAGGGGCTGGAAGTAGATTTGCAGTTCCTGTTCCACATGCCCTCATGTGGGCTGGGGTGGGTGGAACTGCGGCATCAATTCAGCTCTTGCAGATCAGATTCAGCTTTTGCTGAAAGGGGAATTGCCATTCTAATTGCCTTTTTTTGCCTTTTCTCCCCAAGAAAGTACCTAAGGCGGAGTTACTCCCACTTTGTCTTACAGCTGTGCAGCTTGAATTATGAGCATTTGTAGAGGAAGAACATTGAATCTGTTTGCCTTTAACAGGGTCCCCCTGGTGTAACTGCTGACAAAATTTGGTTGAATGAAGGCAATTCAGGGAAGAAAACAAATAGGAGATAAAATGGCTAGCCCCTAGGGATGTCAGCATTACACAAACACAACAAACTCATGCACAACAGTGCTCAGGGCATTGTTATTTCCAGTTTTGATTAGCCAGTGGCAGCTTGATTTTGGACAGGCTCACTGCGTGCTTTAGAAAGACATAAAAAGGATGTAAGATATTTTATGGGGGAGTCACAATCCCTTTTGATGTAGCCGTATGTTCACTAGTGCAAACTTTCCACTCCACTGGTGAAAATCATCTCATCTTAAGAGGGACTTAAACCAGAAGTTTTGTCTTGAGTTAACTTTGTTAGGAGTTAGCTTTGAAGGAGTTAATGTTTGTAAAAACTATTCTGCAGACTTTGTAATGATTTGTTCCAGAATACAAATATTTTTGGCTGACCTTTGGCTAGAGCACAAGATACTGTAAGCCAGCCTTATATGTGCCATTTTCCCTAACAGTCTTAATCTCACAGTCCTTTTTGAGCTGATGAGCTGCAGTTAACACCATTTTGTGTTATTATAAGCCACTGCAGTGCAACAGAGATGATGGTGGTATAGCCTAGGTTTTCCTTCATCTCTGTTCCCCCCTGCCAGCAGCTAAGCTTGTGCCCAACATAAACAGCTGGCAATAAGTTTTCCTGCATCAGGAATCTAGTGATGACTCCTCTCCTTTTTGAGATGAACGAGTCAAGCAAATTCCAGGGAATGTTTTCAAATGAAGATGCAAAAACCTGCCAAAACCATCAAATCTTCTCTTTGTGTAAAAGCATGATCATAGTTCAGGGGAGCTGCTGTGTTTTAGTGGAAACACATGAAAAACTGCTTTGTAAGGGAAGATGCTCCTTCAGACAGCTCAGCGCTCAGGCACTGCTTATGAGAAAAGAAACCATGAAATACAGAAATAAATGTAATTCCTAAGTCTTGCTATATTTCTTGATGCATATACAAAAGAGAAGATGTCTGGCTCAGCAGAACACTGGGAGGAGAGAACTGGCATTTCTAAATGTGCTGCCCCCAAGGGACTGGGTCTGTTGTCCAGAAAAAAAGCAATGCAACATCATGCTGATGTAAGGAGCTGTAAGTTGTGATAATGCAGGTTGCAGCTTCACAGGCTCAGTGGGAAGCCAAGACAGCACGTTTCTGCCCTCCATGCCAAGAGGACCATGGAGCAGGATCATGGGAGATATCCAGTGGCCACAACAGTGGCTAAGGACAGGGTCACCAGTGTCACCAGGTGTATTGACCTGAGCAATGAGCTCACGACATCCTTCTTTGCCACTACAGATCTCACTGACAGTTACAGAAACATGTCCTTGCTGACCAGGGAACTGCCTCTCAGTGTCCTGGGCAACTTCCAGCATCCCACATTTTTGCCTTAGGTTGTGTAACTGTCTGATATGCTGCTGTGCTGCAGTATCATTTCCAAAGTCAGTAATGATATTTTTGCAGGATCTGTCAAATTTTATGCTGAAATCTCCAAATGACCCACTAAGATGACCTCATTTGTCTTCAGGAAGTATTCTACTCACATTCTTGTATTTGGATAGTTCTAAGAAATTCACTCTGCACTCAATGCATTGCTTTCTCACCAACTTTCTGTAACTAAATGTCATTCTGTGAAGGTCATTGCTTTTGGTGTTAATATACTGCTGGTTAATTATGGTTTTATCAGATTGCCATGCACAGTGTTGAAAGGTTGCTGTAATGTGTGGACAAGCCATATTCTGCAGTGATTAAAACTTCAATGATTAATGAAACAGGAATGTGATAAACAATGGATTTATTAATGCAATTATACACCATAACTTGGAAGAGAAGGAACCCTTTCTGCACAGCAGTAGTAACTTAAGTAACCAGTAAATACAGTGAAAGAGAAATATACTATCTTAGGACCCCCAGTCTCCTCAGTCTTCATAACTGAGGACTCTTGTAAGACTTCAAAATTATTACCAGTAACACAACATCATGGTGAGTATTCATGTTGACTATACAACAAGAGGTCACTGAAGTCCTTAAAACATATAATGAATTCTAATAAACCCACACCCAATCCCCCCTAAAGCCCAGGGAAATCTCAGCAACACTCGTGCATGGTTTTTTCCAAGGTAATATTGATTAGGGGAAAAAAATGGCAGATACTGTTACTAAGCAAATATCTTCTGTTGTTTATGATGATGTTGATGGTTCAGATGGTTTTTTTCTCTAAATAAAATTTCGGGGCTGTTTGCCAGAAGTGTAAAAACCACTTTTGTTTGTCTCAAAATTTGTAATGAAGGACTAAACCTCCACATTCACCCTCGGCAATTTTCAGAAAGAGACCAAGTGGAATGGGCATAATGTTCCATTCTCGAAAGTTTACGCTGGTGTGCTTTTGTTACACCCGGAGCTGGCCTGGCTTCCTATTACCCTCTGCTTTCGACTAAGGCAGAAATAAGCCCTTAAACTACGAAAACTACTTTGGGGCATAATATGGAGAAGAAAACACTTCCCTCTGCAGCGTGCAGGGGGACATGCCGCAACTCCCGCTGCACCGCTGGCAAGTGAAGTCCTGGATTTACTACTTCAGCAAATCAGCGGGAGTGAATCAATCCCGGATCAATCCCGTTCTCGCCGTCACGATCTGCGTGTTACTTGGCACCGCTGCCGCACAAAAGCGGGAAGGTAAAAGCCGAGCAGACCAGTTTGACAGGACCCGCGGGAGAGGTGGGACTCGTCTGAGCCCGCCCGCCGCTGCCCGCCTTCCCCCTCCCACCCGGGCTGTGCGGTGCAGCCCCGCGGACCCGGGCGGAGCGCGGCGGGGCAGCCGGCAGCCCAAAGCTCCAGGTAGGCAGCACCGCCCTCCCGCCGTGCCCCGGCCCGCGGTTCCAGTCCCCATTCCCCGCCGTAGCGTGGCAGCCCCAGGGTGGGCGCCTTCGCTTCTTGGTGGGGAGGACACGCAGCCCAGCTCAGCTCAGTCCGGCACAGCTCGGCTCGGCGCGCCGGAGGTGCGGTAGTTTCCCCTTGCGCTTTGCGGAGCAAACAGCCTGGGGAGAAGGAGGAGATAGAGGAAGGGGGGTGTGTGTGTAGCTTGGTGCTGTGGGAGGCCCGCAGGGCTTCCCCGCTCCGCCGAAGTCTTGCCCAGCACTCTTCGATCGGGACTTGTCGCGCCTCTCCGACACTGGGCGGGAGGCGGCGGCGGCGGCTGCTCCGGTTGGGCTCTGTCGGGAGACGGCCGTTGCTGGGGCGTCCGCCCGGTTCTCCTGCCGACTTCTCCGCATCTGCTTTTTAATGTCTTGAGAGGAAGCGGATCAATAGAGATGTCTCTGAACCCTTTTCACATTTAGCGGTCTGCCTTGCCTTTTAAGAACACTTTTGGATTAAAAAGTAAACTAGATGTAGGTAGCTGTGAGTCACTACAGTAGCCTGTATGGCTACAGAAATGCGGGAGAAGTCTCTTCTCTCTGAGCCGATTTAAAGTAGACCTACTAAGTTGGGGATAGTTAACTTGATTTTAGATCCAGGTAGATTTTGAAGGGGTTTTCTCTAAGGCTTTCTTTATTTGCTGCTGTAAGACAGTGGAAATCCTCGTTGCTCATTTTTTGGATTTTCCTGCAGTGAGATAGCCCTGTGTCAATACTGTTTCTCTTTCGTCTGATGCAAAGCACAACTACTGGTTATTCTGGGAGCCGAACTCAGAGTGACTGCTGGGGAAGGTAGAACTCAAGATCTGAGCAGCAGCAGGGTATTGATTCCATTAGCAGAATTTACAGATCTACCGCCAGATCCCTTTTAACACAGTCACTTTCCCAGAATTAAAAGTTCTCAGAGCGTCGGTCGCTGTTCTAGGCCAATAGATGGCATAAGGTACTCAGACTAACATCCTAAGAGGGCAGAGGAGGCAAGAATGCACTTTGTACACGAGCCAGGATTTTCGGAGGATATTTGTGAGACAAATTCTGGGTGTTTGACTTGGGGTAATTTGGGAGGGTCTCATTTTCAGAAGCATGTCCTGGGCCACACATTCTTATTCTCCTCTGTCACTACTGCAGCATTTTCCAAACTCCTCTGCTGTAAGCAGTGAGGGTTCAGTCATGCACAGTTTTGGTAGGATTCAATCAGTGTTCATACCCTAAGTTCACTAGGATGCAGAGGTGGCTTTTTAACTTTGTGAGGTGTATTTCATAACTGCTGGGGGGGGGGCCAAGCTCATGAAGTTTAACCATGCCAAGTGCAAGGTCCTACACCTGGGTCGAAGTCATCCCAGGCACAGCTACAGGTTGGGCAAAGAGGAGATTGAGAGCAGCCCTGTGGAGAAGGACTTGGGGGTGGTGGTCGATGAGAAAATGAACATGA